>JAJHIY020000024.1:0-15000 GCA_022114975.2 Lampris megalopsis | reverse complement strand
AGGGTGTGTGTGTGTGTGTGTGTGTGTGTGTGTGTGTGTGTGTGTGTGTGTGTGTGTGTGCAAGAGAGAGAGCAGGAGAGAGCAGGAGAGAGAGAGAGAGTGCTGACCTGTCAAGTACATAATGTTTACTAATGCAGTATTGTCGAGTTCATTTTATAAATTCCATACATCAGTACACACCACAGCCACCTCCTCCTCTCTCCCGGGGTGCTCTCTATTGCTGTCTCTAATGCTCTCTTTACTTTTCTCTCTCCATCTCAAGGACTCATTCTCTGTCCTTCCCCATAACACTCTCTCTCTCTGTCCCTCTCTCTTTCTGTGTCTCTCCCTCTCTCTGTGTGTGTGTGTGTGTGTGTGTGTGTGTGTGTGTCTGTCTCTCCCTCTGTGTGTGTCTCTCTCACTCTGTCTCTCTCTTTGTCTCCCTCTCTGTCTCTGTTTCTCTCTCTCTCTCTCTCTCTCTGTGTCTCTGGAGGATGTGGGGAGGTGTTTGATAGAGGCAGAGGTGTGTGTGTGTGTGTGTGTGTGTGTGTACGTACTAGGATCTGGAGCAGACTGTGGTCAGAGTCTCAGCGGGGAAAAGATGTGGTGTGAGAGCGGGAGTTGAAGGTCATTGCACTTAATGAGGTCGGCATAAATAAATGAACACTACTAAACAGCAGCACATCAGCCAGAAAGGCCGAACCAGACACGCTCTCCGTCTCCGTCGCTCTTTGTAACTCTCTTTCTCTCGCTCTCCCCGTCCCCGCACCTGTCTGGGTTTTAATGTCCATGTCTCTCTTTATGTCTTCACCTATCCTTCTTTCCCCCATTATTTTTCCCTGTTTCTCTCTCTTGCCCACCCCCACACACCCACACACCCACACACCCACACAACAGCTGAACTGTTTATGTTAATAGGCACGCTCAACCTATCCATCTATTCTGCTGGACACACAAACTCAAACAAATTCATGCGCACTCAGCCCCCCCCCCCATTTTAACACATAAACACACACGGACGGAACAGACGGACCGCCTTCCCAGACAGCCCCACCTCTGGGCGGCTGCTGCCTCTAAAACCCTGCTGCATTTAGCTGTCATCCGCCCTGCCAACGCCTGCTGGGGTCGGCTTAGGGGACACCGCTGCTTTCTTTCTTTACTCTGCCCATGTTGTTCTGTTTTGTTGTCCGCGTTATCTCTCTTGAAAGTTCTGTGCTGGCCGTGGCGGGTCCTCTTCTGGACCTCACGGGGAATATAATTAGAGTTCTAGGAGACAACATGGCTGCAGGAGCACAGAGGTAATTGCTCATGCTTTGGTCTGATTTATGTCGCACTCCCCGCAGTCACCTTCTCTGGGGGCAGCGTGATGCTGCGATGGCGGGAGAGGCTGACCTTTGACCCCGATTAAACCCAATTAAACCCGATCTGGAGCTGGAGTGAGACGCTAGTTTCCTGCCCGCTGTCGAGCCCCCCCCCTGTTGCAGACACTTACTGTGCATTAGGGTGACGGGTCTTCTCCGATTTAAGCCCAGCGGGCTGAGTTTGGGGAAGGAGGCGACACTGAGACGCCGGCGCAGGTTAGTGATGTCATCAGTACGCAAAGTGACGCCGGTCAGGGTAGATTGTAGGCCAAAGGATTCAAAGCGACGTCATTCCTTCTTCTTTTCGTCTCTTTTCTCTGTCTGTCTGTGCCTCAGGTCGGCCTCCTGTAGCGCCAACTCATTCAAAATTAAAAAGCATTAAATTAAAAAAAAATAGAGAGAGCGAGAGAGAGAGAGAGAGAGAGAGAGAGAGAGAGAGAGAGAGAGAGAGAGAGCGAGAGAGAGAGAGAGAGAGACCAGCACTTTGAAAAGAGTTTGATCGCTTGCAGGCAACCCACCGCCACCGTTCTCTTGACAGACCAGCTGTTACGTGTCTCCTAATGACCACATGGGGGCAGTGCAGCCAAAGTTTTGACAGGCCATTTTCATCTATCTGGTTACATTACTGTGTGTGACCGAGATAGAGGGGGGAAAAATGATGTGTGAGAGTGTGTGTGTGTGTGTGTGTGTGTGTGGGGGTTCTTTGGCGACTGGGGCCCCAGTGTAAACACTGTTGTGTGTGGCCCTCAGCGGTCATGTCACCTAGGCTGTCCTGCACTTCATCAAGCTGAGCCCGCCACTTTGAAGTGTTAGTGTTGGAAGCTGGGACTTAGGCCATACTTCCACAAATATGTCAGGCAGGTCGAGGAGCGTCGGTGGGGGGGGGGGGGTGGGGGCCGTGTCGACCCACTTAGAGAAAGTAGTCCTTTTGTCTAGACGGTAGAATTGGGTTGTCCTTCACATGTGTGTGAGTGTGTATGTGTGACCATAAAATAAGTGTAGCGTGCAAACAGTTGATGGGTGAATATGTTTTTGCTGTAAGACCTGTTTCTAAATCCAGGTTCCAGTAACGAAGCGTGGCATGGACGGATGAAGAGACAATGGCACCCCCCACAGCACACCTGGCACCCCCCACAGCACACCTGGCACCCCCACAGCACACCTGGCACCCCCCGCAGCACAGGTACACTTCATGAAAGCTAACGGCACGTTGACAAAACACACACCCCTCTCGACTACAGAGAAGAGCTCAGTTAAAGCAGCTTTTGACATTAACAAGGACTTCTTAAAAAAAAGGATACACACTGTTGCTGATATGAATGACTGAGTCCTTCTACTCGGCAGTGAGAAATTAAAAGTTAATAATGACCAAGTGCATGGGCTCTGGCTTCAGGGCCCCCAAAAATTCTCCAAAACAAATTGGAGCACGTGTCGCCTAAACACTGGGGCTGCCGAGGTCTGGTTAAATTGAAATGTTAACCGTGCCGGAATAAATCTGTTTTGGAGCGTTAAATTTAGTGTGCGAGTCCTACTTCCCTGCCTCCACTTTGATTTCTTTGAATCTGCACCTGAAGAAGAAGGGTGTTTTCTTTCTGGTTTGCCTGGCTCTTTGGGACATTATAAGGGGCCTCCGTGACCCCGAGGGGCCCTGGGTCTGTGCCTGGCAGGGCCCATTCAGTAGTCTAATCCATCCACGTAGATTGAGTGATACATCACCAGAAGGTACCAGGGTGCGATACCAACTCGGTGCATTGGGGGCGCTGTTGCTCTTTTGTCAGAACAGGTCCCACAGCGGCGAATTGTGTGTGTGTGTGGGGGGGGTCGACTGTACGTTTGAAAGAAGCAGAATAAAGCGATGGGGAGTCCGGGGGTCTGAGTTTCCCTGCGTGTCTCGTCTAGGGGCCCAGAGACTCTGTAGGCTACCACACACACACACACACACACACACACACACACACACACACACACACACACACACACACACACACACACACACACAGAGGGGACACACACACACACAGAGAGAGAGAGAGAGAGAGAGAGAGAGAGAGAGAGAGAGAGAGAGAGAGAGAGAGAGAGAGAGAGAGAGAGAGAGAGAGAGAGCGAGAGCGAGAGAAAGAGAGAGAGAGCGCGAGAGAGTGAGAGAGAGAGAGAGAGAGAGAGAGAGAGAGAGAGAGAGAGAGAGAGAGAGACACAGGGGTGCTGAGAAGGACTCGAACCGCCCCGAAATAAAAAAAGAGGAAAAAAAAAGAGAAGGCTGAAAGAATCCCGCTCCGGTAGCGCGCCCGCCAGTCGGAAGATGGGGATTTTTTCATTCGAGCGTTCTCGTCCCCCTTTCCCTCCCCCTCCTCGCAGGCAGGCGGTCGGTGTGGCAGTGCGCTGCGAGCAGTAGGCGAGTCCAGTCAAATCGCTGGGATTTTGGAGCCGCGCGAGTCGAGACGGAGAAGATCGCGGATGAGACCTTGCCTCTCTCCTCTCTCCCCCCCCCGCTCTCCCACGACTCCTCCGGATCCCTGATGATGCGCCAAACCAGATAATCAGCCATCCCTCACCGGGACTCGACTCCACAGCCCGCATCCTCATCTGCCACTTCCAAGTTGTTGGGGGGGTGTTTTTCTCCCCCCTCCTCCTCCGTTGCTTTTGCGTCGCACGTCTCTCGGCATCGGATCTGTGAGATGCGGGTGTCCGCGTGCCCTCCCGGACAGACGCATGTAGTTTGTTTGTTTGTCCGTCCCGCCGCCGCGCTGACTTGAGTCTTGGATTTATCCCCGCGCTTGGTTTACCCGTCCGGGTCCGGGTCCGGGTCCGGGTCCTGGGAGAGACATCCGTCTGCTGGAGAACCGCGGATATACAAACCCTCTTTTGGTTTTGCTGCCAGGAGAATACCGTTTGTTTTAACAGCAACAAGAGAAAGAAAGAAAAGAAAAGAAGAAGAAGAAGAAGAAGAAGAAGAAGAAGAAGAAGAAGAAGAAGAAGAAGAAGAAAAGAAAAACCCGGAGCGGAGCGGAGCGTGGCGCTCCCCCCACCGAGCATCAACGCGTCCCTATGAGGATGGAGATGTGGACAGGAGTCACAGCCTTTTAAAACCTCGCGTTTTTGTGTTTGGGGGCAGATTGTTGTTGTTGTTGTTTGGTTTTTGGGTTTTTGTTTTTCTTCGTTTTCGCTCATTTGTGACATTGTTTCTCCCCCGTCCGGTCCGTCCACTCTGGGAGATACATTTGTGCCGGGGGGGGAAAAAAAAAAGGTAATGGCGAGATTTGAACCCATGCAGAGTCTGCGCGGAGAACAAGGGGACGTTGTTTGTTGAGAGACAATTAAGGCCCCGGCGAAAGGAGGCAGGAGCAGCTCCCCGGCTCCCGATCACACCACAAGAAGCCCCCCAAACCCGTCCATTCGGCCGAGTTGCTTTGTGCAAAGGGAGGGGGGGGGAGAGAGAGCTGCTAACACGCGCGCACACGCGCACGCACACACGCTGTCGTAGGAGCATTGTCTCGGCGGCGGCGGCGGTGGTGCTGGTGGTGGCGGAGGAGGTGGAGGAGGCGGGGGGGTGGTGGAAAGGGGGACTAACGACAAAATAATCGGAAAGTCATGGGATTGGCGTTTTAGCCGTGCCGAGCGTCGGAAGGAGCCGAGAACATCGCCGGACCCCGGAGACTCACACCTCGAGACGTGCGGATCCACCAACTTTCCCTGACGCCGATCCCCCCCGCGCGCGTTCAGCCCGACTCTCCCCCCACCCCACCCCACCCCACCCCCGGTCGCTCGGGCTTCCCCTCACACCTACATGCGGCTGTCCGAGGAGGCACGCCGTCCTCTCGCAGCCTGACCGCCTCGCCTCCAGGCCGGCTGCAGCCTGTAGTCAGTCCCCCCCCCCTCCTCCCTCTCTGGCCGGAGAAGTCTCCCGCAGGAGCGAGCGCAGAAAGAAAAAGAGGGGGAAAACGGGAGGGGAAAAAAACCCCGTCCCATTGGTTTTAATGGGGGCTCATACTGGGAATTTCGGGATTGAAATGGCGTGTCGAAGCGGAGGGAATGGGTTGGGGATTCTGCTGATATTCTTGGTGGATTTACTGGGAACGGCAGCCAGCAATATGGAGCCCATCTACTGGAATTCCCTGAACGAAAGGTGAGAATCCCATCGACGCTTTTATTTGGTTGGTTGGTTGGTTGGTTGGTTGGTTGGTGTAGAAGTGCACTGTTCCCAGGTCTCACCGTGGAGTTTTCGTGTCGTGTGTAAATTGACTTGATGCCCCCCCCATTGCCTCTCCCCCCCCATCAGTGTGGTGGCATATTATCAAAGCAGGGGCGAGAAACCCAAGTTGGAGAGCGCGCGTGGAAAACCGAATGACGTTTTTGTGGATGCAACTTATGGGTTTAGATGGGAACCCTCTTCCCCGTCCACCACCGACCGCATCTGTAAATAAGGAATGGGCCGCAGGAGAAACTCGAGAAGTGTTGATAAACACAAGTTAAACTGACAGACGTGACCCAATTCGCAGCAGGGGCATCTGAGTTCTCCTGCAGCACTTGTGTAGGACGGGGCCGCGGCGGACGTATACGGGCCCCTGTGCGTAGCAGGCCTGTGTGTGTTTCCCCAGAGTTGTTTCGTTAAACGCAGTGTTCATAAGCTGCAGGCCAGTGGAAGGCCCGGTCCCTCTGTGCCGGACCGTCGAGTCCCAGCCTGATATGCATACGCCGTGTTTCGTGCTGACCTTGATTTAAGTAGGCCTCGGGTCCACATCCGTGTGTATGGAGGCCTCTTTTTCAAACCGCCCCGTCTGTCCACCTCCATTTGCATTTTCTTCCCCTCCCGAGAAGGTGTGAGGCATTAAGCCGAGGAAATGTCATTTTAAACACCTCTCCGCCGTCGTCATTAACGACCCAGACTACTTTCCTCACACCTCGGCCAATTTCCGTGCGTCTAAATTGACACCCGCTGGCATGTTTTGGGGAGGGGGGATTGGAGAACAGCAGGGCCGCCTGTATGTGGGTTATGTGGGGCCATTAGTGTTGCCAGGGTTTTTTTTTTCTTCTTTTTTTTTTCAGAGACAAATAGGTTTTTAATGCGCCCATGTGCCAGTCTACGACATACCCGGACTTTCCCCCCTGACCCCTCTCCCGTCCGCAGATGGGACAGACGGAGAGATGGGACTCCATTGTCGACCCCGCAGGCAAGCCACCGTTAATGAGGCCTTTTGTCAGCGGTGGGTGGATTCACTCGGTGGGGTGTAAGATGTGGGCATGGAAGGATGATTTACACCGAGAAGCTAACTGTGAGGGTCCTTGAGGCCTTGCAGGTGATTTGGTGCAACTGTCTGCTGTTTGTGTGCGTGCGTGTGTGTGTCCGTGTACATGCGCGTGTGCGTGCATGTTGTGTGTAAAAGGTGCATCGTGTGGGCCATGCAGTGAACAGGGTGGTGGCTTTGACGCCAGGTCTGGCTCTCCTTACTAATTCCAAAATTTGCACACTCATGTAGGTAATCTTGAAAGGGCAAGAAGAGCCGTTTTATCTTCCAGGCTTATTGCACCAAATTTGGTGTCAGTCTAATTATTTTTCCATGCGTGGCTAAAGGCCTTCACACACATCCTCATCAGCCTGGTTCTAATGGGCCCCCAAATGACACTAGCGGTGTACTAGTCTCATCTCATATCCACCAGGAAAGGCTAAATCCGTGCTCCGGGCTGAAGAATATTTCGAAGGCATATGTGATTGAATGATGGATATCTCTGAAGACTACTTCTGGGCAAACACACGTGTTTTGTTCTTCTGTAAAGGGCTGAGGGGTAAGCAGAGGCAGTGAGCTGTATCAGTCAGGTGCAGGGGTGCATACATGGTTCACGTCTCGGCTGTGCAGCAAATGGACGTGCACATTGTTAACCCCTGTAGACCTCGACTAGATGGGCTGCTTTGAACTGAAAGCTGTGCACCTGCACCTTCCCTTGACTTCTACCTCCTCCGTCTCCATCGCTCCATCTATTTTTCATCCCACCTCTCTTTCTTTCTACCGCCTCTATTTCCGCCCCACCTGCCGGCTTCTTTCCTGCCTCTCCCTCCCACCGCCACTCTCCGTCCTCTTCTCTCCTCCTTTTCGCCGTGCCTGCCCCCATCTCCGTCTTTCTTTGTCGCTCCCAACAAATTGGAAACATGTGTCACACCCAGTGGCTAATTACACTGCAAAATTAACCGCTGCTGACGCACGAGGAGAGACTTGGCTGGAGTGACAGGGATGTAGCTGAACCTAAACCTGCGTAAACCCGCTTTAGCCATCTTTTTATTGAAAAGGCAACGTTTTTGAACCCACCTTGTTAAACATGCACAGATGTGCATGTTTAACAAGGTGGCTGGTATAAATGAACTAACAGGGCTAAGCCTTGCCTATCTTTTACAATCAAGATGAGAAAATTATTGTTTAAAAAAAACCCCTTAGAACAGATAGTTTTAAATGTTGGTGGAACCTAGAGCAGCAGCAGCACCAAATAGTCACAAGAAAAAACGCAGGAAATATCTAAATAGGCTTAATTTTTACAGCCCAAACACAGTAGCATCAGTTTCCATTCGTCTTCGGAGTGAGTGAGTGACAGGCGTCGTGCCACGCCCCCTTGATTTGCTTGACTTTTGACCAATGACAGCGGACGTACAGAGTGACGTCGCGTACTGAGACTTTTGACCAATAACAGCGGACGTACAGAGTGACGTTACGTACTGAGACTTTTGACCAATGACGGCGGACGTACAGAGTGACGTTACGTACTGAGACTTTTGACCAGTGACAGCGGACGTACAGAGTGACGTACTTACGAGACTTTTGACCAATGACAGCCGACGTACAGAGTGACGTTGCGTACAGCGGGGTGAGCGGGGAGGTGAAGGCGAGCGCAGGCACCATTTACGAATTTATCGTCCCTTTTTTTTTTCGACGTCTTTGGAGGAAAACATGGAAGTGAAGAGACGGGGGACACATCGTCCAGACTAGGTTCGAATAACACCGCAGGACAAACGACAAAATCGTAAGTTTGTGTTACTCGGTTTAAACGAAAGGAGCGGCTAACGGCAAGTGTAGCCAAGAATTCCCCTTTCTCTTTCCCGCGCTAGCTTTTTTGGAGGAGAGACAAGGCTTGGCCCCAACAAGGAGTTGTGGATTTGAAACATTTATCCGACGAAATTAGGAAATGTGTGTATGTGTGTGTGCGAGAGAAAGATGGATACAGGCAGTTTTTGGGCATCAGGCCATTCTTGTGGGTACTTACCTGTAGTTTTTGTGGAGCGCTTGCTATTGTAAACTACTAATAAGACACGTTAGCCCCTAGCTAACGGGTCTGACCCTTTAGCCGAGCGGTTAGTGACGTCGCCTTGTGGTGCAGTACATGTCGTATCGAATCCCGCACCGGGCAAGAAAATAACCGGTTACACTATATAACACGGTATATAAAGTAGTTGCTGTAACTTGGTGTCTCGGATGTGATGCTGCTCGTTGCTGCAGCGCGAACCTATTGGTGGATCTAATGCGTTTGTTAGCCCGCCCACCCAATAGCACCACCGGCCGTCACCGACGACGGTTGTTTATGGCGTGTACAGTTTGATCAGTTGGCCCCACGTTTTTGGGGAAATATAAAACGTGATGCAAACCCAATGCAAACCTGCAAAAGTGTCTTTTATTTTAAAACGGACCTCGGTGGTGGTTGGGTGCAGGGTGGTTAGCCGAGTGTTTTATCCAGCCCCTCATTCGCCACAACAACGAGGTGAGTCCTTAAAACGGGCAGGTGGAAGGAGAAGGCTTTAAATAGAGAGGGAGATGTGGATATAGACAAAGACAGGAACAAGAAGGCAGTAGGTGATGGTTACTCAGAGAGAGAGAGAGAGAGAGATGGAGGAGGAGGAGGAGACTGGTAAATGTGGGAGAGTGAAGTGGCGGTGGGGCCAGTCCTAACCCTAAGTAAATCAATAGCGGTTAAGTCTCAAGTGCCAATACAGGTTCTGCTCGAGGAAAGGAGAATTGAACCGGAACGATCACCTTGGGGAAGAGATTCCCCCAGACATACATTATCCTTATCTCAGCATCTCCTATTAGCGGCCTTACACAGCCGCCCTAATGAAAGATCGAATCTTACATTACGGTCCGGGCGAAGGTGGCGGCGGTTGGGGGGGGTGTTGAGGGGTGGAAATGGGTGCTGGGGTGGGGAGGTGTAGCATTCGACCCGTACCCCAACATCTACACGGGGAAGAAATATATGTTGTAGGTCATGGCGGATACAGTGGACAGACACACAGAAAAGGCACACACACACACACACAGACACACACATAACAGCAGCAACCCAACTGGAGTGAGTGACTCACAGGGAGGGAATGTGTGATTTGGATGCTATGCTTATTATCATACTGTGTGTGGTTTTGTGAAGTTTTTTTATTTTTTTTTCACAGCGTCTTTGAAGCCCAAAGAGCCAAAGCCATTTTAGCCATCCAAGCTGCCTTCCTATATCCAATTTCCTCTCTCTCTCTCCCTATCTCTCCCCCCCCCCTTTTGCCCCCTTCAATAAACGACTGTAGATTATTGTAAACGGCTGGCGAGGGTGGGCGTTTTCTCGCTCGCCGCTCGCGGTGACTTGTAACTACAACTATCCCCTCTCAGATCCACATTAAAATTTAATCCCCCCCTTCCCGTTTCTCAATAATTCATTAATCGCTGGCTAATTGGCACCGGATAAAAGACTAGCTAACTAGGCTAAGTGTTTCAACTACAAAAAAAAAGATCAAAAATGGAGGAAAGACTCCGAAAATTGCTGGGGATCTTCTTGGGAGGGCGTTAAGCGAGAGGCAGAGGAGAGATGAGGAAGCGAGTAAGCATGTTAGTAGGTCAGATCGGGTGTCGTATCAAAGGAGCGTTATTCCCTCACCTGATTGTGCATTGTTTGTATGTTGGAGAAACTCCACACTCGGCTTCACCCTCCAGTCCACCCTCAGGTCCCCCCCCGGATGAATAATGCATGCCTGCACTCTCGGCTGTATAGATAAGTAAGCAGAAGCCTAGTAAGCCTACACGCATCCTTAGGCTAAATGATTAGAGAATATCCACTGGGTAGTTTTGGGGAAGGATGGAGACAAGGGAAGGAGTGCAGCGAAGAGAAAATGGAGAGAGCGAGAGAGAGAGAAACTAGGAGAGAGAGAGAGAAAGAATGTGAACCATATTGCCTGAGCTGCCTGTTGAAGCGAGCAAGAAACAAAGTCCCATTCCCCCCATCACTCTCTCTCTCTCTCTCTCGCTCTCTCTCTCTCCCCCTCTGGGTCTATGTCTCCCCCCCCCTCCGGGTCTATGTCTCGCTCTCTCTCTGTCTTTATGGGTCTCTGTCTCTCATTCTCTCGCTCTCTTTTCCCCCCTATTACTACTTTGCAGAGAAAAGGCGAAGTGTGTGTGAGTTTTTATGAGCTGAGAGCAACAGGAGCTGTGAAAAGAGCTTTCAGCTGATGTGGCAGAATAGAAAGGCCAGGGGGAAACTGAGAGAAGCCAGCCAATCAGGCTGGAGGCTGGAATCCCTTCTCTCCCACTCGCTCCCTCTCTCACTCTCTCCCCAACGCCTGAGGCAGTTTAAAAAAGCAGGCAGATGGACAGACAGGTATGCAGTTGTACGTACAAGGCCGAGTGTAAAATCCCCAATGTGCGAACACACACGTAGCCGTTGCTGCCCGGTGCTGTACATATGCCCGCGCACAAGTACAACGCACACACTCACAAAGGTGGGGAAATTGGCAGGCTCCTCGTCAACTGTTCTTCTCGGGAATTCATTCATTATTTTATCGCTCGATTATTAGTTTATTTGGCGGGGGCAATGCACATTCATCAGCATCATAACAGCAATAAAGCGCTGTGTAAATATGCTGGGGTTAGCTAAAGAACTAATTGACTTCCGCAGTCCCTCTGGCATTATAAGTGACTTTGGGATTTTGGTAATTGTTAAAAGTGCTGATGATGAGGATGAAGGAGATTAAAAGTGTGTGGCTGGGTGAGCTAATGCTTATTGTTGGTCCTAAACGCCACACACACACACACACACACACACACACACACACACACACACACAAACTATTCTTGTGTTTTAAATACATAGGCCAAACTTGCTGAATGGGGCTACAACATACACACACACACACACACACACACACACACACACACAAACTATTCTTGTGTTTTAAATACATTGGCCAAACTTGCTGGATGGGGCTACAACACACACACACACACACACACACACACACAATCCTTGTGTTTCAACTACATAGGCCAAACTTGCTGGATGGGGCTACAACACACACACACACACACACACACACACACACACACAGACTGGTGGTAACAGTAATCCAGACTGTGGGTCTGAACGGGTCACATGTGTCATAGCATCAGTGGGCAGATTGCCCTCAGTGATTGAACCCCGGGCTCAGCTCCTTAGGAGAGTCAGCCAACACACACACACACACACACACACACACACACCTCGGCCCTCATTAGCTTGCTTCACCACCCACCCTGTCTAAGCAGGATCATCCCCCCCCCTCTCCTGGCGGCATTTGGATCGGCTCAGGTCAATCCCCCTCCCCTGGGCAAGAGGGACAGGACTGCAGGACTGGTGGAGGAGGCTGTTTCTGTGTGTGTGTGTGTGTGTGTGTGTGTGTGTGTGTGTGTGTGTGTGTGTGTGTGTGTGTGTGTCTGGTGGGAAGGTCTGTCACCCTGCATGCTGACAGCTGAAACCAGAGCAGATCAGAGGCCAGAGGAATGCATGGGCACACTCTCTCTCTCTCTCTCTCTCTCTCTCTCTCTCTCTCTCTCTCTCACCTTTCCTCACCATCCACTTCTTTCTACCCCCCCACACACACACACACACTGGCCCCAGGGTGATTAGTTTTGTTTAAACTGAGGATCATGAGGCTGCAGCACCTCTGCTCTGCTGATGTTGGTTACGTGAGCATGGCCTCATTGTCCCGCAGTCCGATAGCGCTGATACCTGTCCACGTGATCCAGGGAGAAACACATGCGGTTGTTGTCATCTTGCGTGGGAGCGTGTGCGCTTGTAGTTATTTGCTTGAGAAAAATAAAGTGTTCCTTGTGGGAGCGTGTGCCTCGAACACTTGTGTGTTTTGCAGAAAAGTCTGCCTTTAAGATCTAAGCATTTGTTTGCACGTGTGTGTGTGTGTGTGTGTGTGTTTGTTTGCATGTGTAAGCACATGTGGGTCTTTGCAAAGACCTATGCAGGGTGCATAGGTTTGTGTGTCTTCACGTCTTCCCTCAAGTCAGCTCAGGGTGGAGCCCTCATTTGCATCGCCCTGCTCATGGTTATGCAAAATTTTGTAAATGCTAAAGTAAACGCTTTGCTCTCTTATCTCCAACTCACCTCCCGAGGAGCCGTGCTCCATTCAGAGCCGTTTGAACGCCCTTGGGGCCAAATCCCTTTGATCAGCCCCAGAAACTCGGTATTCCACCCCACTTATCCTTTTACCAGTGGATGTGTTCAACATGTTGCTTTGGTTGGACTCCGGCCCAAAAACGGTCTTAAAACAAAGCGTTCGGGGCATGTCGGGTCTGAATCAGCGTCCCGGGTTCAAATCCCATCCAGGGCCATTTGCTGCTGGTCTTCGCCACTCTTTTCTCAGGACAGTCTTTCCCGCCGTCCTTCACTTTCCTGTGCAATGAAGGCTAACTCCCTCTCCCTCAAAAAAAAAAGAACAACACAAAGAAACCCGTAATGTTAGATGCAGCATACGGCCCTATCGCTGCACGAGAGAGATGGATGGTGTGTTTACTGGTAGACAGCTGTGCCTTGTCACAGCTAAAGTTTTGGCTGACATTTTAAACCAAAGTGCACAAGAGGGCAGAAATAGCAAGACGGAGGCTGTCAGGGTGAGCTGGAGAGAGGGGGAGGCACTAGGGGGGGGGCACGAGAAGACGGATGCGGGTTGACAAGGCCGCAGAGAGGAGTGGAAAGAGAGAAAAGGGTGGACGATTGGTGAGATGACAGGAAAGAGAGAGAGGGAGGGAGGGAGAGAGAGATAGGTATTAGCGAGTGTTTCGGGGTTTGACAGTACGTTGGGTCGATGTGACATCGTCCTGATAGAAAATGACTGATGAGCTGCAGGTCGCCACCCTGACACGCTGCTTCCTGTTCACAAACAGCCGCGCTGGCCCTCACATTCCTCACAAACCTACACATCCCTTAATATTTATTTGCACAGAGCCCCGCCTGCAGCCTGGTAGGCGTAAGAGCAATACACCAACCAGCTCTTTGATCAGCTTGTCATAGGCTGAGGAGAGACGTGTCAACGGTTCAACCTATATCACTGTTTACCGCATTGGGCTGCGCGAGCTAGCCTAGCTTGTACAAACACAGGGCTCACGGGTGGAGCTGGAGAGTAGTTGTCTCGTGGCTCAACACGGGTCTTATAGAAGGCTGTCAGCCTGCCATACGGCCCGCTTCATAGGCTTCTCATTTTACATATTGAAATTTGAGGCGTGAGAAGCTCTTGCCTGGAGCAGTTCAGACTGGATGTGTCAACTAGGCATGTCTTGCATTTCATAGACTTCACTATGTATGTATTTGTAGTTTGCCTGTTTTTGCGATGTGCATGGAATACACAATGTGCATGATCAACAAATGTCTCTCCCCCCCCCCTTTTTTTTTATACCCAATTGTACCCGTCCAATTACCCCACTCTTCCGAGCCATCCCGGTCTCTGCTCCACCCTCTCTGCCGATCCAGGGAGGGCTGCAGACTACCACATGCCTCCTCCGATGCATGTGGAGTCGCCAGCCGCTTCTTTTCACCTGACAGTGAGGCGTTTCACCAGGGGGACGTAGCGCGTGGGGGGATCACGCTGTCCCCCCCCCCCCCAGTTCTAAACAGGCCCCTCGACTGACCAGAGGAGGCCCTAGTGCAGCAACCAGCACACACTCCCACATCCGGCTTCCCACCCGTAGATACAGCCTATTGTGTCTGTAGGGACGCCCGACCAAGCCGGAGGTAGCACGGGGATTCGACCCGGCGATCCCTGTGTTGGCAGGCAACAGGAATAGACCGCTACGCTACCTGGATGCCCCAACAACAAATGTCTTTTTTTCTGCAAGCGCAGGCCAAGCCTACGCACCAGAGAGTGCGTGAAACTCTGCATTTATATTGCACTTGCAGAAACAAGATTTGGTAAGTGCTCCACATGAGCAGACATCAAACAGACGCAGAAAAACGAACGCATCAGAAAAGAAGAACAAGACAAACAACAAACGACGTACAAAAGAAAGATCAGACGGGAAACTTCTCTAGTCTTTTGACAGGAGAACTGCACGGACAGCTGTCGACGCCCTACTACAAAAGGCTAAATAGCTTTTACTTGGGAGTGGGCTCGGGCGGGGTTGCGGGGGGGGGGTCCTGCTGCTCATAGATACTTGGTCTCCCGCGTTGGAGATGGGAGACCTGTTTCTCCAAAGCATCTTAGCGTTCCGATAATCTCTGCCCATTGATTTACAATGGGGACCGAGATGATCCCCGTACTAAGAGGCTTTCTAATGTGGGGGATGGGGGTGGGTGGGTGAGTGGGTGGGGGGGCTACTCTGCCCCGCTCTGTTAGACAAGAGAGTTAAAACCCGTTCCCCTTTTTTTTAAAAAACATCGTCGTGTCGTG
>JAJHIY020000013.1:452500-569324 GCA_022114975.2 Lampris megalopsis | reverse complement strand
CTACAGCCCGAGTGGCTGGTTGCGTAATCGCACGACGATGAGGATGATGAGGATGATGCCGATAATGCACCAGCGGCAGGCGTGGACGTTGGCTGTTCCCTGATGAATGAGCACAGCAGCTACTCTTGGCTCTACTCCACTTTCCACTTGGTCGGACATATCCTGAGGGTGTAAACATTATTACTGACTATTACCGACTATGAATTATGGCCGTGTTGCCTTTTCCCCGTGGTGCTGGTGTGGTTGTGTTGTGTTATGTTAGGTAATGTAATATGATCCTTTGTTCACTCAGTGAGAGAGGAGAAAGGACTCGACTGGGGGTGATGGATGGAGACCCAACTCTGGTTTGTTTTCATTTTGAATCTTTAAATTTGCCTGCATCTTAAAAAAGGCAAGGTAAACCCATAGCAAAAATATGGCCGGGATGATAGATTTTGATAGAAACTAAAGATATGTGAACGACTGGAAATAAAGAGCTCGCTGAACTCAGATCTGTATCTCTGAAGGTCAGTTTTCATCAGATTGTCCTTCCTCGTCACGGGGGATTCGAGAAATCCCCGGACGTCTTGTGCAAATGCTGTGACGCCACGTCGGCTCAGCACGTGGCCAGTAAGACTGGGAGCACTGGGATGGCAGGTCATTACGTCAAGTGTTTTCGGCTGCCTTCCCAGTCACTTTCCACCATCTTGTCCGTGGAAGTTGATTTGGGCTTTACGTGTTTTGTCTCTTCTGTACTGAAGAGTGATACTACCGGAGTTTTTCAGCATTGAGTCTTTGTGATGGCGCACATCGCTCCTCCAGCAGACTGCATGGCACCTCATCGTGGCATTACAACAGATATACAGAAATACCCACCTCTTACTCACTAAATCTGTAAAATCATATCAAGTTTATATATACTTCTAAAAGCTGGCTATGTTCACCAGGATCCAGCTAGGTTTCCGTCGAGAGTAGGAAGTCTAGGTGGGTGGAGGAGATAAAATTGTTTAGAAAGAAAGACTTATTCAAGAGAAACCTCACATTTAGAAGAGTCATTACACAGGACAGTGGGCGATGAAGAAGCACTAACAGACCAAACAGGACTCACACTTTTCTTACAGGCTCTCAGTATTACTTACAACCAACCAACCCATACGTGTATTTACCATAAACTGTAATAAAACGATGGGTGGAGCACCCGTGATGTCACCCATGGGTTTCTGAAGGGGCATTTTGAAGCCTAAAGTTTGGCTTTATGCTTCCTGCCATCTTGTTAGTTGTTGGGAGTCAGAAAATCCAATTCGGGCAACAAGGTGGACCATGTGTAGAGCAGGGGTGGGACCTCAGTGGCAGACAGATTGACAGACCTGTCAATCATGTCTCACACGCCACCACATGACATTTTTTTAATTACTAATATCTTCTTAACGGAACAATAATTTTCCAAATTCCCACCCTCACACTGTGTGGCTGACTGGAAATTAGCGATTGAAACCCAACTATTTGTGAATTTTTTTTTTTTTAATCAACTTTGTATTTGAAGGTGGAAGTTGGGAATTCTCTCAGTGACATATATTGGACCAAAGGTTTTTTTTTGTTTTTGGAGGCAGCCACCTAGTGACCCTGGTGGAACTGCAACTTAAAGCACTTCAGTATTTGCTTCAACTTCCAGCCGCAGTGGTTGCTGCTTGGCATTTACTTTACATTTGCCAATGATTGGTTTCATATGCTAATTGGCATTACCATTAACTAGAGTTTCAATGGCCATGTGTAGTGATCACAGCATTCAAAGATGGCGACCCTGGGTGGACCAATTTCTGGCGCAGCGGTTGAGACACGTATTTTCCAAACGCCGCGTCTCGGTTGCTTCCAAACCCCAAAACGCTGCACCAGAAATTGGTCCAACCCAAGGATCAGGCTCACCGGCACAAACAGAGTGTACGCTGGAATGCTGTGATTTGCATATCGGGAAAACCAAACAGACGCTAGTCCAAGAGGATGGCACAACACAGAGGAGCTGACATGTCAGGCCAGGACTCCACAGTCTACACCCATCTACAGGGAACGACCATCCCTGGACCGGGGGGGGGGCTAAGAGTACATCTGTCACCATCTTACAGTGCTGTGATTGTCCATACAATCTAGAACCGCCACTGTTTGTAGCGATGGACAGATGGGAAGTGAGGAGGAGCTGGATGAAAGGGAGGGAAGGGAAAGAGTCTGGTAGAATAAGGGCAAGGATAACGGGAAGAGGAGGAGGAGCTCTGTAAACACCCAAATGATCAATAGTGTGAGAAGAGGAGAGACAGAAACAAGGAAAGATGGAAAAACAAAAACAAACAAACGGAGAGAGGCTAAATGCTGCTGGGAGGAAAAGAAGGAAGCGAGAGGACATAAAAGATTTAAAGTACACAGAGAGAGAAGGTCGGTGTGTGCGTGTGTGTGTGTGTGTGTGTGTGTGTGTGTGGGGGGGGGGAGCATGTTGGGTGAAGAAGGTCAGAAGACATTCTCTTTAACCCAGCACTTGTTTTTAAACCTTAAGAGTTCAGGATATTAGCTGTCTACTTCACTCTGGAGCCAAACACACACACACACACACACACACACACACACACACACACACACACACACACACATGCACATACACAAGGACACTCATACAACATAAAAAATGCACACACACACACACACACACACACACACACACAATATACATATACGCATTATCAAAACAGACATAGACGTTGCATTGAGACACACACACACACATGCACATACACACACACATGCACATACACAAGGACACTCATACAACATAAAAAATGCACACACACAATATACATATACGCATTATCAAAACAGACATAGACGTTGCATTGAGACACACACACACACACACACAAATCTAGGTGTACCTTTGAGTAATTTACTGTAGTCTAACACACACACACACACACACAAACTAACACACACACACACACACACTCCCCTGGGACGTGTCTTGTTAACAGTGATAAAGTGAAGCCACCAATCAAGCCGTTCCTCAGAGGGAAGGATTAATGGGTCTGGATGACAACTTCAAAAGCAAAAAATAATTTAAAAAAAAACATCAGCACGTCTGCTAATAAAAGTCACCAAATAAACGTCGAAATGACCAGCAGCAAGTCTTTTACATTTTCAACTATAGTGCTGTTTTGTTTTTACATTTCCCGACAGGTGTGTACACATACATACGTGCACACACATGTGCACCTTCTGCTGCTGGTGTGGGAAGATGGCGGCGTGAATTCACGTTTGCGGCGGCCTCACCCGGCACCGTCCATGCAGTGTCTTTGTCCACGTCTGCGTCTGTGTCTTCGTTTGATGGCTGGGGGAGCTGGTGCTGGATCGGCTGGGAGAGCTTGGTCCGCTACGTCCTGTGGGCCCAGGGACCACGGCCCCGCCCGGAGCTGCGCCCGGAGAGGAAACACCTTGGGCAGTCTGACAGGACAATAAGTGGGGAAGGCTAAGCTAACGGCTAGTCCATGCAGACTGGCAGTTCCGATAACACCGAGGGGCGGTCTGGCGGCGGCCTCGCCTAGCGTCGACTGTGTTTTTGGTGTCATGTGAAGTGCGGGGAGGTGTGTCGAAGGTGTCTGGCTGGGAGAGCTGGCGTTGGATCGACTTGGGGAGCCTGATGTGCCACATCCGGTGGGCCCAGGGACCACGGCCCTGAGGAGGAAACACCGAGGGCGGTCTGACAGGATGTGGAAGCGGGGCAGGCTAAGCTAACTGCTAGCCCATGCAGACCGGCAGTTCCGACAGTCATCCTGGCGTTCGCTCTCTTGGACAGTGAAATTTGCTTTGTTTTTAGGATATGTTGGATATGTGTGTTCTTGTACTTTGGATATGTGTGTTGTTGTAGTTTGGATATGTGTGTTCTTGTAGTTTGGATATGTGTGTTCTTGTACTTTGGATATATGTGTTCTTGTAGTTTGGATATGTGCGTTCTTGTAGTTTGGATATATGTGTTCTTGTACTTTGGATATATGTGTTCTTGTACTTTGGATATGTGCGTTCTTGTAGTTTGGATATATGTGTTCTTGTACTTTGGATATGTGCGTTCTTGTAGTTTGGATATATGTGTTCTTGTAGTTTGGATATGTGTGTTCTTGTAGTTTGGATGTGTGTGTTCTTGTAGTTTGGATATGTGTGTTCTTGTAGTTTGGATATATGTGTTCTTGTAGTTTGGATATGTGTGTTCTTGTAGTTTGGATATGTGTGTTCTTGTAGTTTGGATATATGTGTTCTTGTAGTTTGGATATATGTGTTGTTGTAGTTTGGATATATGTGTTCTTGTAGTTTGGATATATGTGTTCTTGTAGTTTGGATATGTGTGTTCTTGTAGTTTGGATATGTGTGTTCTTGTAGTTTGGATATGTGTGTTCTTGTAGTTTGGATATGTGTATTCTTGTAGTTTGGATATGTGTGTTCTTGTAGTTTGGATATGTGTGTTCTTGTAGTTTGGATATGTGTGTTCTTGTAGTTTGGATATGTGTGTTCTTGTAGTTTGGATATGTGTGTTCTTGTAGTTTGGATGTGTGTGTTCTTGTAGTTTGGATGTGTGTTTTTGTCGTTGTGGTGCACTGCTGTGGGCTGGGGGAAACGACATTTCGTTTCATTTCATGTGCGCAGGTGCATGGAGTGAAATGACAATTACATGTTGCCGATTCCTGACATGTATATAAACTTAGCATAAACTTTCTCTCCCTCTTCCTCTCTCCCTCTTCCTCTCTCCCTCTTCCTCTCTCCCTCTCACACTCACAAACAATGTTTTCATAGCTTTTGCACACAAGAGTAAAATCACAATATGAGAAGAATGTGAGGGGATTAATCATCGTTGTGTTTGTATAGTTTCTGTTTCCTATCTTGTGTTTATGCAACACAAACACCCTCCTACGCCTCTATCGAGCTATTGGATCCATGGGAATTTGTGATGTCTCATTTTTTAATCTCAGATATCTGTGTGCAAGCCTTTGCAAACTCATTAACATACTCAGCAGACCCATTGAGCATATTTGGGATTTTACCTCATGTTACCTCCGATATCACACAACTTGACACAGCCATTGAAGAGGAGTGGGACAACATCCCACAAGCTGCTCAACTCTACGTGAAGGAGATGTATGAGGCAAATGCTGTCAAACCAGATACTGACTGGTAATTCTGTGCCGTGACCCCCCACCATGTGTTTTCCAGGGTATCCGTCAGCAGCCAAGGGTTTTTCGTAGCCAGAATGATGCGATTGATACGTGCCTAATAAACCCTTTCCAGCTAATGTGTTTCCAAACTGCATGTTGAGGTACTGCATACGCATATACAGAAAGCATAAACACACAAAATCAGCCCTGCCAGCAGGCACATGTTCCCTGTTGTATCATAAAATACATGCACACCTCCTCCGCCCTGACCCTCAGCACAGGTGCCCCTCAAGGCTGTGTTCTGAGCCCCCTCCTTGTCTCCCTCTTTACCCACGACAGCCTGCCAACTAACCTTCAAATGTAATAATTAAGTTTGCGGATGACACCACAGTCGTAGGCCGTATCACCAACAATGACAAGACGGCCTACAGCAGGGATAGGCAACCTGGTCCAGAAAGTTCCGGTATGGGTGCAGGTCTTTGTTCCAACCAAGGAGTTACACACCTGAGTCTATAAATCAAGGTCCTTAGCAAAGACTATGGGTTGACTAATAGAATCAGGTGTGTAACTGCTTGGTTGGAACAATGACCTGCACCCACATCGGACCTTTCTGGACCATGTTACCGATCCCTGGCCTACAGGGACGAGATTCAGCACCTCACACCATAGTGCACCATGCACCAACAATCTTGTCCTCAACTTGCAGATGACGAAGGAGCTGATTGTGGACTTCAGGAGGTCTAGAAGCTGCAGCCACTCCCCCATACACATCAATGGGGTGGAAGTGGAGCATGTCTACAGCTTTAAATTCCTTGGAGTCCACATCAGTGAGGACCTTTCCTGGACATCATACACCCAGGCCCTTGTGAAAAAGGCCCAACAACGCCTGCATTTCCTGAGGAGGCCGAGGAGCGCCCGTCTACCCCCCAAAATTCTCACCAACTTCTGCCACTGCACCATAGAGAGCATCCTGACCAGCTGCATCTCAGTGTGGTACGGCAACTGCACCTCAGTAGACCAGAAAGCTCTGCAGCGGGTCATCAAGGCGGCCCAGCATATCACCGGTACCCAGCTCCCAGCCATAAAAGACATTTATCACAAACGCTGCCTTCGAAGGGGTCTCGGCATCAGCAGAGATCCCAACCACCCCAACCATGGACTGTTATCCCCCCTGCACTCTGGGAGGCGCTACAGGAGCCCCAGAGCCCGCACTACCAGGCTCAAAAACAGCTTCTTTCCCCAAGCTGTTACCCAGCTGAACCTGGCTACCCACTGAATGTCTGTAAGTATGTTTACACTGCTATTTTTTTTTACTTTGTCTTCAGCTTTTAGTCTTCATGTGTACATATCTTATACTAGGTTTGTCTATGTCTGTCTTGCACTGCTTGGCGAAGCTGCAGCCCTCATTTTGCTTTGACACATGTGCCTGCACCTTGTTTTTAATGACAATAAATTGAATTGAATGCACACATCCATTTTTCATGGCCTTTCTCTGTTATTAGCATGCACTGGATAATTGTGATATATATATATACATGTGTGCGTGTGTGTGTACTGGAATGTGACTGCAGCTATAAGTTTTTCTTGTGACACGACAAGAATGTGTCACGCCACCGAAGGGCTCCTCGCTTCAGCTTCATCTTTTATAGATTCGTCTCCGCTAACAGAAGTCGTGTCACAAGCACCACACCACACTGCAAGCAGGCGAGCGCAGACGCAAGCTAGGCAACGCACATCTTCCAAAACACATGCAGGCAGACCTGCATCCCTCCACACATGCACACTCACGCACAAAGACACCCTGAGAAATGGCATCTGATACGCACATCCTGACAACACACACACACACACGCCACCAAACTCGCACTGAATGTACACAAACATACCGACTCAAAGTAGCTTTTCATGCACACACAATCCAGCCATAAGGCTAACCACACTTTGACGCCCCTGCGGCGTTTTCTTGCCCACCCACGTTTGTTTTTGTGTCTACAAACTGCACATTTGTTTGTGCGTCTGTGTATACATGCATTATTTGTTCCCTTGTGTTTGTGTACATATGTCGGCGCGTGAAAGTGAGTGCGGCAGTGTGCGTTCCCATTGTTAGGGAGGCTTGCTTTCCCAGGCTTATTTATTTGTGGATACTGAGTCCACCACTGCACGTATATTTTATAAACAAGGTAGATTTATTCACGCGTCTGCCTCCGCATACTTATTCACCAAGGCCAGGCAGCGCAACACAACGAGGGGAAGAAACAGACACGCTAGACTACCTGGGATATACTGCACCTTTGAGTTATTTACAGTCATCCAACACAGTGTTTCTCAACCGGGGGTCCGCGGACCCCTAGTGGTCCGTGGTGTAATTGCAAGGGGTCCGTGAAAATAAAATATCTTTAAAAAACCACTGATCTAACACACACACACACACACACACCATTCTCCCCCTCTTCCGTCGACACACACCGGATGCTTTGTCAGACTTCAGCGAGATGGGAGGACAGAAGGGCAAATTTAGTGCGACTAAATTTACACCGTTCCGGCTTAATCCGACAGTGCCATGCACGGCACGCTGACACTGTACGGAAAGCGGACGCTCCGCAAGTTACGGCGACCGGCCGGTTTGCCGTATTTCACAGGTCTGGGGTCTGCTGCCCACCCTGCACGGAGTCTCTCCTAGCGGTTGATATTACCTTTAATATTGTTGTCAGCATCAGCACATCAATATCACCGCTGTGACGGCAGGAAGCGACGCCGGGAGCTGTGTGTGAGAGAGAGAGAGAAAATATACGTGATGCAATATCCCAGCACTCGGCGAGCTGCAGAACTCTATTTCATTTTTATCACTGTGCAGGGTACCTCTCAAGCCTGCAGAAATACAGTATGAATGGTATACACACACACACACACACACACACGCTGGGTACAGCTCTATATAGTTAGCAGGTTTCTGGGGTGAAGCCTCTCTCTCCTCATCCATCCATCCATTATCCAAACCGCTTATCCTGCTCTCAGGGTGGCGGGGATGCTGGAGCCTATCCCAGCAGTCATTGGGCGGCAGGCGGGGAGACACCCCTGGACAGGCCGCCAGTCCATCACAGGGCCCACACACACAGACACACACAGACACACACACACACACACACAGTGTTGTATCATGGATGCGGGGTGCAGCTCTATATAGCGAGCAGGTTTCTGGGGTGAAGCCTCTCTCTCCTCAGGTAAGTGGGATTTCGAGGACACCAACAGAATGTAATGCCGCCGTTAAGCCGGGGAAACACCGCTTATCTGTTCTTGGGAGTGTTTTTGTGTGTGTGAAACAAACCACCATCTCCTCACAGATCATTAGAAACCAGATTGGACCCAATCAGACCGGTGTGGTGGTATCTGCTCGGCCAGCCTAGGTTCGTCATGTCTTATCTGTGACCCGGGCCTGTCTAAAACAGGGTTCGGGTCACAGAATAATTACATCACATTGTTGTGGAATTATGCTACAGCAGGGGTCCCCAATTACTTTTCATAGCGGGCCACTTTTAGGGCCACTTTTAAAACCACGGGCCACTCAACCTCCAGCAGCATGTTGTTCGTTAGTTTGTTTTGGTGTCGATACGTTGCAGGTATTATAATTTAAACAGAGGTTTTTCATCTATTTTTCGATATATTACTAGTCTTACTTTTACTAAGAAATTATTTTTTTTATTTTTTTTTGGTAGGGAAATAAAAAAAAATTCTTCCTTCTGGCATTTCTCCAAAAATTCTCGCGGACCATAAATCAACCCGTCACGGGCCGGACGTGGCCCGCGGGCCGCCTATTGGGCACCCCTGTGCTACAGCTATCAGAATGTGGGGGGCATTGTAAAGCCAAGAGATTGAAGTGGAAATCTGGGGCCGTGTCGTGCACAATGCAGATTAAGTAGTGAGTGTTTGCCGTCTCCGGCTTCTTCTCTATAAAGAGTAAGAATCATATGGGGTCATATGCGGCGTGGGTTAGACATAACCGCTACCGCCGGGTCAAAAGGGGGGCTTATTCTTGGTAAAGTGGGGTGCTTTAGATACAACTGTCCACCAAACAGCAGCGACAAATGATGGGAATGACACGTGATTAACTACGCTCAGTTATTTAATTAGGCATTACAACATTTATAATTCATAAAAAAACCCAGCCTTCAACAATTACGTCCCATTTATGATCAAATGAAGCAGACAAGATACGTCAACATGAACATTATTTTAAGGATATTTTAGAATACGGTTAAATCATTGCATTGTTTGCATTGACTCAAAAAGTATGACGACGTCTTTGCTTCTCCAAACGAAGCGTAATTATTTTGGACATCCCACGACCCGCTCGGTCCCCTGCCGCGACCCAAAAGTGGGTCGCGACCCACGGATTGAAAACCGCTGATGTAAACCCAACACGCGTTTAAAGTGGCAGTAAGTGATCCTGGGTGGAAGTGAACAAGCGCTAGCTACACCTTGCTAAACAACCCACCTCCTGACCTCTGCCCTAGAGCCTTTTAACGCACAGACTGATTGACAGCATGGAGGGACCAATGGAGATGCCTGCTTTCAAAGAACTCTCCTGATTGGCTGATAAGGAGAAAATGGTCTGAATATTATGAAAAGTGTTCTAAATTGAAATCACTGATAGACACCTAAAGAAAGGTTGTTTCAGTTCATGTCATGTGGAGGAGGCTTATTTAACAGTTGAATAACCATTTGCATATACATAGTAAATAATAGGAGTGTGCAAAAAAGTCGATTCGCATTAGAATCACGATTCTATCTCTGCCGATTGAGAATCGATCCACAAATTCCAAGAATCACGCATATATTTTCGGAATGTGTGTGTGTGTGGTGTTAGTGTGTGTGTGTGTGTTAGTTAGTGTAGGTAGCGGGACCGAAAACTAAAGCATTTATGATCCTAATTCTTTTTGGAGGTGGTAGGTATTGTCTCAGAGAGTAAGGGGAAAAATTAAAATTATGCATAATTATGCATAAATATGCAAAATATGCATTTTTCTAAAAATGGCTAAAAACCACTTTTCTCAGCATTTCAGGTGATTTTGAGCATCTTTGATTTTTTCACCTATATAAAAAAATTTTCTGGGACAGAAATGTTTTGGCATTATGCAAAATATATGCATTTTTGCAAAAATGCACTTATGATCCTAATTTTTTTTTTGGAGGTAGTAGGTATTGTTCCAGAGAGGACCAGAAAAATAGCAGAACATTAAAATATAATTATAATAATTATGCATAATTATGCAAAATATGCATTTTCTAAAAATGGCTAAAAACCACTTTTCTCGGCATTTCAGATGCTTCTGAGCATTTGGGGGGGAGGGAGTTGGAGTGGGGGGGGGTTTAGGGGCAGGGCGGTTAGCTGGCAGGATGAAGAGGCGGGAGATTTAGACGGGTGGAGAACCAAACCGCTACATTGTAGCGGGGTTCTTCTAGTCAATTCATATTTTTTAGTCCTGCTACAACGCTGGTTTCGATCCCCCCCCCCCCGACACGTGTTAGCTGGCTAATTCCTATAGATGGTGTTATGATGCTGTGCAGTTTCCACCCCGGCACACCTCCTTGGCATGAGCAAGACGGAAGCGAAGTGTGCGTCATGGAGAAACTGTCAGCAATGGAGTACTTGAGCGAAAAACAAATACAACCTGCCCCACGGGCAATGAAGGCAATAATTTGGACATATTTGGGATTTTATGAACTCGAGAGGAAGAAGGAGCTTGACAAGACTAATGCAAGACGCAAGCTTTGCAAAGCGAAGGTGAAGTATTTTGGAAACACCACCAACTTGAGGACTCACGCGGTAAAGTAAACTTGTCTAATATGTTATTCGGCTACTTCTGACGTTAGGAAGTATAACGCGCCCATTTTGCGTTACTGTGTGTTCCTGGCATATTGTCTGTGAAAGAACAGGAGGAGAAAGAAGTGTTTCAGATGGAAACCCCTGGCTAACAGTGTTTATTGTTAATTTTATTTGAGTCCACGCTCCGGGGAAGTTTAGTTTATGTTTTAAAAGTCAGCCACTGGTTACAGCCCTTTACAGCCACATGTAACAGGTCTTCTTTCAATTCGCAGCTAAATGCAGCAGACAGCTTTGTTTGTTTGATTTTGTTATCTGAATACTGAATTTAAGTTATTATTTGAAGTCTGAATTTGTTATTATTTGAAGGTTTGCACTTTGCAGTTTATCTTTGCAATCATTTTCATATTAAGTATGCACTTTACTCTCTGTCTCAGGGCTGCTTTGGTTCCCTGTTGACTGAGCGGACTAAAGGAGAATAAATCTTACTCAGGGTTGACACCGAGTAGTAAACGTCTACATTGGCTTCAGTGTGATTTTTCTTGTTTGAGACCTAGAAAAGTGTCTACCCCAGTCAAATGGGAAAAGTAACACACGACAGCAATCTAAAATCAAATCTGTGAATGCACTGAGTTGAGAACTGACTTTGAATGGCGATTCGACTTGTGACCCCGAGAACTGGAATCGAATTGTGAGATTTCCTGAATCGTGCACCCCTAATAAATAAGGCCACAGCCAGGCAGAAAGCGGATTAAATGGATGAATTTGGTACACGCTATCAGCTATCAAATGGCGGCGTGTCTTTTGAAAAAGGCAGGTGCGATAAAGGAGAGATGGACGCCAACGAGCATCAGATTTTTATCACCCTTCTTATTAGAAATAAGAGAGTCTTGGCAGTGGGAGAGCACAGTGTTAATTTACTGAGAATAGTACACAGGGTTTGAGCACACGGGGCAGAGTTTCTCCTCCATGGTGAATGACAGAAGCAGGCTACACCCACGCATCTGACTGGATATTGAACACACAACGGATGATTACACATACGATGGTCCGTTAAATGTTTGGATGGTTTCAGCTTTTGACGTATGTAAAAATGTGGATCGATCATCCATGGGATGACGGACATCCATCATCCTTCAGCCCCACAGAGAATACTTTGGCTCATTTTGTTGCAGACGGATACAAAATCTCTGTCTGGCCGCCCCCTTGGGAGACCCCCCCCCCCCAATTGCATTTCTAATATTCTTTATTTTGCAGGTTGCTTGAATGCGTGAATGATTGGCGTCCTGTTGCTCTCACTCCTATAGTGAGTAAATGCTTCGAGAAGCTTGTTAAAGCGCTAATCTGTAGCATGTCATCACCCACCCTTGACCCCACCAATTTGCCTACCGACAAATAGAGCCAGTGATGATGCAATAACCACTACACTCCATACCGCCCTCACCCACCTGGAGAAAAGGAAGTCCGATGTGAGAACGCTGTTTGTAGACTACGGCTCAGCACTCAACACCATAGTCCCCTACTGATGCTACACCAAGCTCAGGGACTTAAGACTCAACCACAGATTGTGCAGCTGGATCCTGAACTTCCTGTTGAGTCGACACCAAGTGGCGAAGACAGGCTCCAACACCTCTGCCCAGCTGACCCTCAAAACAGGAGCCCCCCAAGGGCTACATCCTGAGTCCCCTCCTCTACTCCCTGTACACCCATGACTGAGCGGCCACACATAGCTCCAACGTAGTGATAACGTTCGCTGACGACACGGCGGTGATGGGCCTGATCACCGACGATGATGAGACGGCATACAGGGGAGAGGTCAACAATCTGACAAAGTGGTGCCAGGAGAATATGCTCTCTCTCAATGTCGACAAAACCAAGGAGCTGATTGTGGACTACAGGAAGAGGAGTTCTGGACCCCATCACCATCAACGGGACTGCTGTAGAAAGAGTCAAGAGCTTCAAGTTCCTCGGTGTCCACGTTACCGAGGACCTCGCCTGGGATGAACACACCAGCCATGTGGTGAAAAAGGCACAGCAACGCCTCTTTCACCTCAGGCGAGTGAAGAAGTTCGGCATGGGGCCCAAGATTCTACGAGCCTTCTACAGAGGCACACCCGAGAGTGTCCTGACTAGATGCATCACTGCCTGGCATGGGAACTGTACTGCCCACAACTGTAAAACGCTGCAGAGGGTTGTGCGAACGGCTCAGGACATCAGCGGATGCGAGTTTCCCTCCATCCAGGACATATATAACAGCGTTGTGTCAGCAAAGCCCGTAGGATTATCAAAGACCCCAGCCACCCCAACTATATACTGTTCCAGCTGCTACCGTCAGGCAAGCACTTATCACAGCCTCAAAGCCCGGACCAGTAGGCTCCGGAACAGCTTTTACCACCAAGCAACCAGACTTAGGAACAAAGAACATTAAAGACACTAAGCATGGTGCCGGACTGACTGGTACTGACCTATGGTCTTCAGCGGATCATCAGTTTACACACACACACAAACAGACGTACCTTGTCATACACAAACACACACAAATCAGCAAACAACTACACACACACTTGCATTTATTAAGGCAGAGCCTACACACACAGTACCTTACATACACCGCACACTATTTATTATTATTACTGCTTTTTATTTTGTTGCTATTGTTGCTGCAGTGTTGAGTAGGGTTGGGCATCGTTTGGATTTTAATGATTCTGATTCTGCTTTTCGAGTCCTGTTCTTAACGTTCTTAATGATAGGGAGTCGTTCCTTATCCGATGAGAGGGTCTAAGGACAGGATGCTGTGCTGCTCTTAAGCCCACTGAGGCTAATTTGTGATATTGGGCTGTACAAATAAAACGGACTTGATTCTCGATTCTCGATTCTGGTTCTTTGAGAGGCGATGTGAAAACGGGTCACATGCTTATTTCACATAAGAAAAATGAATTAAAAAAAACCGGATCGTTCATGTGAATGTCTCGTTCTCATATTTACTTTTACAACAAGCGTCTTCATACATGAAGATGAAGAAGTAAAGACACAGCCACGCCCTGGTCCCGACTACCAGGTATTAAACCCCTTAAATCAGAAACGGTTCTCGTTTAGAAAAATGAGCACATCTGCCTTCTCAGGCCGAATACGCGAGGGTTCAGTGTTGTGTCCTGTAATGGTGTGTCCTGTAACGCCGCTAGGTGGCACTGCCGGATAATGAAAAGTGTGTTCTACGTTAACGCAGTAAGAAGAAGAGAATATAAGATGGCGGCCACGCACGTAACGTTGCACGTTTAGCGAGCTCAGTAAACCTTTTCTTAACACGACCTTATTGAAATATACTACGATACCACAAATAGGCGACGAGGACAAAATGTCACATTTCAGTGTTTGCGTACAGTTTATA
Organism: Lampris megalopsis; assembly: GCA_022114975.2. Classification (NCBI taxonomy): domain Eukaryota; kingdom Metazoa; phylum Chordata; class Actinopteri; order Lampriformes; family Lampridae; genus Lampris; species Lampris megalopsis. Next base: position 554,956 of record JAJHIY020000013.1, on the reverse strand, counting down.
GAAATTCGCGCATGTATAAGTTGTTTGCTGTCTCGCTGTTGTGAATAAGACAAACGTTATTAACGTTCACCTACCCAACTGCGGCGAGGTGCTGCTTGCTGTTGCCCAGGGAGGCTGTAGAGGGCGCAGAGGCAGGAGATGGAGACCGGCGCAGCGTGTCCAACACGGCACACTGGTTAACCCGTACACCGTGTAGGCCAAGGTGTTTGGCCATATTTGTTGTACATCCTCCCTTGCACTGTGCCAACCCTTCACCTGAAGCCACGCTTTCGACCGCCGCTTGCTCTGCTCCATGACACCGCACATTTAACTTGCGGAGGCGGAAACTACGGAAGCTGCACGCCGCCACCACGTAAACTGAAACCAATGTAACCGCTTATTTTCTTGCCCGGTGCGGGATTCGATACGGGGTGTACTGCACCACAAGGCGACGTCACTAACCGCTCGGCTAAAGGGTCAGACCCGTTAGCTAGGGACTAACGTGTCTTATTAGTAGTTTACAGCAGTATAACAGACCCCATGGCCAGCTTAATCCATCCAAAATCAACAAAAATACCTGCCTGCTCCAAGCTAAGCTAGCTACTAGCTATTATCGATAGCTAATACAGCTAATGTATTATTACTGCTACTTTTACCCACACAGTGCGCTGATTTCTTCCTTCATGTTTTGGTGTTTTCCGGCTACTTCCTGGATAGTTCTGAAATGTTTGACGGGCATAGCAACAGTAACTACGGGGGGCGGGGCTTTGCGAAAGGTCAATTGGCCAGGTACAATTGGGGAGAAAAGGAGGGGGAGGGGAAGTGTGGTGAGTGGGAGCAGGATTGAAAAATAGTCTCCATTCTATACTAAGCTCATTCTACACGGCGCGTGGCCTCAGTCAGCCTGTTTTCCCCTCTATTGTCGCCCGGCACACTGACTGGCACACCGAGCGTCATGGGGAATATTCTCCAGCAAGGCTTTGGGGACGAGTGGCATCAGCTGAATCAATCTGCTGGTGTTGTGAGTTTGAGAAGTTTCAGCTCCTCCGCTCTTGTGATGATGGCGGTGGATGTGTGTGTGTGTGTGGGGGGGGGGAGTAGGGGGGATGGTTGGGAGGTGGGGGTGGTTAGATTAGATCTTGTATATTCTCGGGTAGATCGGCCCTGAGAGAGGATTGGCCCCGTCCTCGGCTGAACCGTTTAAGAAGTTCCTCTGTTATCAGTCACGCTTCTGTAAACTTCAGGCTCCCAGAAAAATACAAGAAATTCACTAAATCTACTGAGCCTGAAGCCGCACAGCACAGCACAGCACAGCACAGCACAGCACAGCATGCCTCTCTCTCCCTCCCTTTATACGGCCCCCTCCCCTCCCCTCCCCTCCCTCACTTGTGTGCTCCACCTCTCTCTACCTCTCTCTCTCTCTCTTTCTTTATCTCTCTCGGCCATCCCTTACTTATGCACTCCACCTCATTCTCTTTCTCTCTCTTCTCTAGCTCTTACCCTCTCTCCTCTTTCTACTGTCTTGCACGCCCATCTCGCTCTCTCTCTCTGTCTCTCTCTCTCTCTCTCACTCTCTCTCTCTCTCTCTCTCTCCAAATGAAAGCCACGGTAATTCCTATTCTTATCTACTCGTCGGCGAGGGGATAAGAGCTTCTTTACTCATGTGCTCCTGCTCTCCGCTGGGGCCGAGAGACAGAAATGACAGGGAAAACATTTTAAAAACTAAAATAACAGGCGGAGAGGAGGAGGAGGAGGAGGAGGAGAGAGGAGAGAGGAAGGGGACATCTGAAACTAAAACGACACAGAGAGAGCCAGAGAGAGCCAGAGAGAGACATGGACAGGACGGGAAAAAGAAGAGATGAGAAAACAGAAGCGAATAAAGGAATATTTCGAAATATAAATTGCTTTTCTTTTTCTTTAATTACACTTGGGCTGTTCCCTCCAAGTCGAGCTAATCCCGTCTCTCATGTGTTCTGCTCTTCTGGCGCTCGCCTTGAAATGCTCCCAGGCCTCAGCTACATGAAAGAGGGCTTCTTAAATAGGCCCCGGATGCTCACACACACACACACACACACACACACACTAGGATTTTGACTACATTCATTGCCAGCCCTCAACCCTAACTGTACCGCTCAGAACTACATTTCTAACCCTGACCCTAAAATGGACCCTTAATGAGGTGAGGATCGGCCAAAATGTCCTCACCTTGGTAGTTAAAACCTTAAAATTGGTCCTCACAAAGATGTAAAGAACACACACAAACACACACACACACACACACTAATCGTCTTATGTTTCCAGAGGCTCATCTATATGATTGTACGAGCATCCAGCGTCCATACACCACAGCTCTGTGTGTGTGTGTGTGTGTGTGTGTGTGTGTGTGTGTGTCTAATTCAGCCCGGCCCCTCCTGAGGCTGACACACAGAAACGGCTCATTAAAAGATTTCATTAGGTTTCAATCAGGCCATAAGTAGGCCAGCTACATTATAACAAAATGAACATTTGACTGAAACATGACTAGAGGAGACGAGATGGAATAGAATCACTAAATCAACATGAGAGAGAGAGAGAGAGTGTGTGTGTGTGTGTGTGTGTGTGTGTGTGTGTGTGTGTGTGTGTGTGTTTTGTTATCGCACACTGATTTGATTGAATTTCTCCAGGGGGGGAGAGAGAGAGCAGAAGAGATAGCGACATGAAATTGAATCATGTCTAAAATATTATCTCTTAAAATAGTCTGTGAGAAATGTAACGTCGAGATCTGGGGTGACGGGAGGGGTGTGTGTGTAAAATACCAAACTGGAAAACCCACCCAAGGAAATTCCATACCAACAGAAATCCCAATCCTTGGAGTAAAGAGAAACAGGCAGGCAAAAACGAACGCCGCTTACGCCACACGACTGATTCTGAGGTCTGGGGAAACCTGACCATCAAGGGAGGGAGAGACAGATGGAGAGAGTGGGAGAGAAAGAGAGAGAGAGAGAGAGAGACCTTTAACCAATTGTTAATTTTTCCATTTACATTAAAAAAAACCCAGTAGAATTAACACAGATACAGCAATCAGATACAACAATCCCCATACACAGCAAAAACAAAGATACAGACCTTCCCTCTTTCAGAAGTTAAGAACAAGTAATTGGTTTTCTACAGTGCACAGAACATCTCCATGTCCCCAAAGAGAAACAAATTCTCCCAAGTTTGAAATCATTTTGAAATATGTGAACTCAACTTTCAGCCGAGCAGCCACTAGACCCCTGAACATGAGTGTAGCATCTGTGGACTCTGTGTCTTTCATTTTGTTTCTTCTACTAAGCCAAATGCTCATTTTTACCTGACCTATCAGAACCGGTCACGGCCAGAGCGTCCACGGGGTAAACCATTCATTAGGCCGCCCTTACCCGAGGGATAGTGGGTGTAGATCGGTGTAGTGTTCGGGGACTCGTTCTCCAGCGACCCCTCTGGCCCACCCGGGCGCCTGCAGCCAAGCAACCGAAAGCGTTCTCCCTACGTCTCCTTCGCGGCCTGAAGGTGATGCAATCCATGCGAGGCTTCAGCGTGGAAAATAGCGAGAGCAGCCGACATGAGTCTGAAGGAAGCTGGTGTTACGACTATCTCCTTCCTGTGGAAACGTGAGCCAGGGGAGTTATTCAACAAGAGTTCCGGCCACATGCCATTGAGTTAATCAGGTGGGATAAGGGGAAAAACTAGAAATACATTTAATAAAAGAAAAGTAACACGTCTGCACTGTGCTGCCGTGTACCTAGGACCAAAGACAAACAAGCTGTCTTTGAAAAACCTCTCCTAAACCTCTGAGCCACTGCTGCAGCACAGAGAAAAGAGGGCTCAATCTGGGACACGCTGAGCATTACGTGCTGTAAAGTTTCTTTTTTTGTGTGCATTTTCTGCCTTTATTTGTTAGCGATAGTTGAGAGAGAGACAGGAAAGGCAGAGAGGAGATAACATGCAGCAAAGCACCCGGGCTGGATTCGAACCCAGGCCACTGCGGTGAAAACTCAACCTTATGTGGTACGTGCTCTACCAGGTGAGCCACTGGGGTGCCCCAAGTGCTGTAGAGTTTCTTCATCATTACAGAAAAAACAGTGACTCCCTGCTCTAGGATCTACAGATGCCATATGTCTGTTCATAGCCACAGCCCCATGTACCACCCTCCAATGTAGATCCACAGTGCGTTTCTCTATGGGGAGGTTTGTACGGGGACCTCCAGCTGCCTTTGGGAGATGAACCTGATGTCAACACACTCAACCACCTCGACTCCTGTACACCGGCTAGTGATGTTCTGTTGAGAGCCTTTACGCTGACTGCATACAATGCCTTCTTTGATGTTCTTGAGAAGCCCTGTGGTTCTGGTGTTTTAAAAGACAGAAGGGCCCCATTAACTTCCTACTGCTCCTCCACTGCAGCACAGATGGACAAAGATGGAAAAACAGCCACATAACTGGCTGATCCTCTCGACACACTACTCCAAATGCATCTCTAAAGAAACCAGGAAGTGCACTGATCACTTCCACTAACAGCCTCTCCATTAGACGAAGAGATTTAAAACCAGTCTCTTGGCTCAAAACGTTTTCCACTGTCCTCCTGATCTGAGACACACTATCTTAGTAAGTCCAACTCTTGTGAGGGATCTTCGTACACTGACAGAGCTGAGCATCCTGTGGTGTATCAGCGAGTTATAGAACAGGGGTTCCTTCCCTGCACTGCCATAGATTCGGAGCAGTCTCTCTTGGCGTTTAAAAGACTGTTCCCAAAGCTCGGATGACTGCCTGATAGAAAGGTGTCATATTGAACTCCATGACAGCTAGTTCCAGAAGGAAAAAGTGCTAGCCATAATTCAGGTTCATAATCCCACGAAGCAACACAGATGCTGTTTCACGCCAAACTGTTTTTTATAATATAACAGTCGCGGCACAGTTTGAAGGCGAGAAACTGTGCTATGTCTGTGGAGGTCAATCAGGCCCTGGCCTCCTTCTAATACTGGTAGGAAAATACAGCCGATTTGGTCCAGTGAAAGCCAACCCAGAAGAAGTTCACCAGCCTCTTCTGTACCTCTCTTATAACCATGTCCGGAGGTTCTACAACTGTAAACTGATGCTAGAACATCGAGGCAATCAAGTTATTAATAATCAAGACTCTCCCCCTACAGGACGACTGAGGCTGGATCCAAGTCCCTCTAGACAATAAACACTGATCTATTCAACTAAACCCTCTGAGTTTTTGTGCAGAAAGCGGTCACTGCCCAGAAAGGCATCTAAGCATTTCATCCCTTCTGTGTTCCACTGCAGCCCAGTTGGTAATGTTGGCTTCTCTTTGTTGTTCCACTCCCTGAGTAATAAACTCTCAGATTTTGACCGATTGCCTTCCGTGGGATCAGCTTGTTCGTATAGGCCAATTTCTGCTTGTGAGAATTTTATCATCATTTTGACTTGTTATGAAAACTGTCAGCATATGCTGATAAACTAACTGAATTAGTGATATTCTCTGAAAAGGTTAGCCCCGAGATACCCCGCCTGAGCTGAATTAAAAGAGACTCGATGGCCAGGGAATACAGCATTCCAGATAAGGGACACCCTTGTCTTATACCTCTCTGAATAGAGACAGGTTGGCTGAGTCCACTACCTATCTTTAACAGAACACTGGCTCCAGAAGGCAAAAACTTAATCCATGAAATAAGTTTTCCTCCAAAACCGAAACCTTCAAGTGTTTTGAACAAATAGTGATCAACCCTATCAAACGCCTTCTTTAAAAGAAGGCCAATGTCCAGCTCCTGGAGCATAGATATATCAATAATGTACCATATCAAAAACTGATTATCCTTGATTGTACGGTCAGGGACACAGTATGTCTGGCTATAATGTACAACAGTATCTATACATTCTTTGAGTCCATTCTTAATTCTTATCTTAATTTCTTTCTAAAATACTTCAAAACAGATTTTCTCTATTTCTCTATAGGCATGATTGAGACGGCTTGGACATGTGTGGAGGAGAGATGCTGGGTATATTGGGAGAAGAATACTGAATATGGAGCTGCTAGGAAAGAGGAAAAGAGGAAGGCCAAAGAGGAGGTTTATGGATGTGGTGAGGAAAGACATGCAGGTGGCTGGCGTGACAGAGAAAGATGCAGAAGACAGGAAGAAATGGAAACGGATGATCTGCTGTAGCGACCCCTAATGGGAGCAGCCGAAAGCAGTAGTAGTAGATTTTCTCCATAGCTAATGTGTGTTTTATGTATTGCTAACAGAAAATCCTAATTTGTGTTTTTCCTACCTTCCACCACCGAGCTAAGTTTTCAAAATCTTTCTTCCTCAGCCTCCATTGACTCCAGAAGTCAGAGATGAACTGTCAGAAAGCTTTATCATGTGGTAACCGTACATTGAAGTGCCAGTAGGGACAGTGTCAAAATTGAAATAGTAAGGAAAAATCTGCCACTACTAAATGGTGGTCTGAAAATCCAACAGGTAATATTGTGGGCTTCATTAATCTGTTGTTATGTATATGTTTGATTTAGATCCATCCTGGCTGCCCTCGTACTGCCCTCGACAGCTTTCACCCACGTGTACTGCCTAACTGTTAGATTATTTTTTCTCCAAATATTTGTGAGGTCATTTTCTGCAACCAAACGGGACAGAAATGAAGCTGACGGTGGATGAACCTCTTCTGAGTTTCTGTCAACTGTAGGATGTGTAGTGCAATTCCAGTCTCCTCCCACTGCTATTATTGAGCTACTATTGAACTGTTTGTTTGTCTTTCAGTTTGTTAAAAATCTCAAACGATCAGTGCCAGAATTACAAGCATACACATTTATGAAAACAAAAGCTGTATCTCGGATTGTTGCCTGAACTAATTGGATTCTGTCCTGCTCCACTTCACATGTCAAAACATTTGTTAAAAGGAGGTGCTGTGAGAAGAGAACAGCTACACCCGCACGATGGTTGGTACCATGGCTCAAAAAAAGAAAAGAAAAAGAAACTGGCCTGTCCAACTCATTCCCCACTCTACCTTGTTGTCTACAGAGCTATGTGTCTCCTGTAAGAGCATATCTATGTTTTAGCTCTACTCCGCTCAGCTACCATACCTCGCTTATCTCTATCCTGTCCTCCATTTATATTTAAACTTCCTACCGGCAAACTTTCCATAAAAAAGAAAGAAAAGGAAGGAAAAGAAGACAGTGAAACCTTTCCAAGAGGAAAACACCTTTGGTGCATCACCCATTTTTAATTTTCTGCATTTAAAGGAGCCTTTCCTCACTTTTTTCCCCAACATTTAGTCAGAATCTTTAGATGAAACCTCTTCTGCTTACTAAGCTCTTCATATCCAACAGTTTTTCCTAATCTTCATAACTGAGTAAACAAAACTGTCCACATCAGAGAAGAAATCTGTCATTTCCACAGACTGTCTGCCATAAGTTTCATCACGTAAATTATTAATCTCCTTTAATGAATATGACTGCTGATCATCCTGGGACACAATATCAGTAAACTATGAGATGCTATCATCCTCTAACATTTCCTCATCTTCATTTTTAGTGTTTTCATAGTGTGACTCACTTGTTGTAGAGACCTGGCTCTCAGCCTCAGCTGTCTGACTCTCTCTCACTGGTTCTGTCTGCCCTCCATCTCCGCATACATCCAGAACCTGTGCTTCAGTATCACTTAGATTACCGTTATTTTATACTATTTTCATTATTGCTGTCCTGCTCAGTTGTTTCATTTCCCTTCATGTCTGGTTGTGGACCACCGGTTGCAGTATCTCCCGCTGCATGCTGTGCTGTTTGTGGGCTACCGCTCTCAGCGTCGCCTCCAGGCTGTGGCTCACCTGAACTACTGCCTGCTGTGGGCTTCCTGTCCGGGCAGGACGAACGTTTGTGGCCAACATCGCCGCACTCAAAACATTTCATACTGCCTGAACTTCCATACACAGCGTAGAAACTGTTTTAATATTCGACTTTAAATGACACGTCCATGTGTTGCAAAGAATCATTTAAATACATGAACGCATGGGGTGCCCCGGTGGCTCACCTGGTAGCACGCGTACTACTGAGCCATTACCGCAGCGGCCTGGGTTCGAATCCAGCTCGGGGCTCTTTACTGCATGTCATCCCCTCTCTCTCCCCACTGACCTCTCCTGTCTCTCTTGACTATCACTATCTAACAAAAGGCGGAGAATGGGAAAAAACATACATGAACGCTGTCTAGTGTCTAAGAAATGGAGACGGATGATCCACTGTGGCGACCTCCAACGGGAGCAGCTGAAAGTAGTAGTAGTAGTAGTAGTAGTTGTCTAGTGTCTTTACAACCCAGATGAACTGCTCCAAACCCACTAGCAAACTTCCCAAAACGACTCGGTTCTCTTTCAAGGAGCTCGTTCAGGATCAACGGAGGTACACCGGACACAGTAATACGTGTCGATGGCACAAATAATGGCGAGACAGCTATAAACAGATTGTCTAGCACCAGAACTCTCTCAACCAACAGGTAGACCAAGTGCTCCTCTAGGACAAAAGCCACCACGGCTTTATTCATCCAAGAGCCGTATGTGATGTTCTCATAGCCGACCTGTTCTCCTGCAGCCAGGAGAACCTGTTCCACAGTGTACCGCGAGTCAGCCACGACTCTAACCCCGTGTCTGACAGACAGGGGAGGCGAACCCTCACCAGGGAGGGACGCCATACTGCACACCACCAAACTCCGCCCAGCTACTCCAGTCACTTTCCATCCACCAGCAGCCAAGTAAAAGTAAACTCCTCTCACCTTACCACGTAGAGAAGAGAAGTGAGAAGCAGCAGAAAAACAGCGAATTATCCAAAAAAACACTCATGCTCATACACCAAAACTCCCAGCATTCAGTGCAGAGAGAGAGAGAGAGAGAGAGAGAGAGAGAGAGAGAGAGTCTTGGTTTGAATAAGGTGTGTTATTCTTTGTCGCTGTTAACTGCAATGCAATCCAATTCAGAACATTATATTAAAACAGTACTGTTGTTTCACGCTGTGCTGCAGTGCAGCTGACTGGAGGAGGACCATACATGAAATATTATCAGGACAATTATACAGAATTCTATATGATATCGATATACGTAGCTCATGATATCTGCTGACAGATGAAAAAATGCCATGCTTAAGAACCCAGCTGAGGTTCATCACATTGCACTGTTTAGTAATGTAAAGTACAATATCAAACCAAAGGTTTTCAAATGTGTCCTCAAATTTTTCAGACCTCATTTTGTGAGAAATTTTTGGTCACCGATTCTCATTGTCAGTACTTAAGATGACAAAATTGCGTATGGCAACGTGACAATATCTGAATTTAACCCCGATACAATACCACGGAAAGATGATAAATGATAATACTGAATTATTGGAACAAAGGTGTAAGGTCTGCACACCGAAATGTGCCCCAAAACTAATTTATTCTGCAATGTTTCGACAGATCAGATCTGACTGATCGAAATGTTGCTGAATAAATTAGATAAATAAAATGACAGGTCCTCGTTATAATCATTTAAAATCACCTTTAAATGACATTTTTTTGTAGTCCTAAATGGGCTGCATGATTCAAACAAAGTGCTGTTCGGAAAGCTGGACAGCATCAAATAATGTAGGAAAGCTCTGCCCAGATGTTCGGATTGGGGGTTCTGCACCCGAACATTTTGCTAACGTTCTGAAACTGACATTCTGGACTCTATGCCCACTTTCCGCAGTGACTGGCCAGCTGTATGAAAACGGGTCGAACTTCAAGTGGTCCACAAATTCTATTCGGTTCATTCTTTACATAAACTACTTCCACCGCCATGTTGGATGCTCTCAAAGAACAAATTAGAGAAAAAAATCAAGATTTTTCGCATTTGTTTGACTCTTCGCATCACGATTACAACACCATCTATGGAAGATGGCGTCTCCTCCCATCTGTCAAATCACAAACGGTATTGTGGCGAGTTGGCAGCTCCCGTGTCCCATACCACGGCAGCTTGGCTGGTGTTCTTGGCGCCATATCACTGCTGCTCGCTAGGGGGCAATTGGCGGCGGAAGGCAGCATGCGTACCCCGGCGCTGGTCTTCTGGGCCTCAAGGGGCCGATCGGTAGTGGCGGGTGGTGTTTGCTCCTGGTGCTGGTCCTCCTGGCCTCCAGGGGAGATCGATGGCGGCGGGAAGCGTTCCCCGGTGCTGGTCCTCCTGGCCTCTAGGGTGCGGTGGAGCTACGGTGCACTGGAGCCATGGGCTGGAAAACTTCCATCTCTGGCGGGCTCCGTCTTTTGCCACGCCAGGTTTTCCAAGTGCCAACGGGTCTGCTCAATGTCCCGCTCCAGTCTCTGGATCTCCCTCTCCATTCTTCTGCCCAACCCCTCTTCTGACACCAATGTGGCGAGCCGGCGGTTAAACAGAGATCTCTGCCTCTTCATGACTCATTCTTCCATGCCGGCTCGCCACAGTATGACGGACTTGGGTGTAACGACTTGTCCGAATTGTGTCTAAGACACGTCGTCCAACCAAGTTCACTCGACACATGCACAAACCTTAAACTTGGTTCTGACCCAAAATATATTGGTCTAGTAGCCGTTTAGGCTACAGCAGTCAGCTCAGTCCCAAAGATAGAGGAAGACATTCATTCATTCATCTCATCTTCAGCCGCTTCTCCGAGGTCGGGTCGTGGTGGCAGCAAGCTAAGTAGGGCCCTCCAGACGTCCCTCTCCCCAGCAACGCCCTCCAGCTCCTCCTGGAGGATCCCAAGGCATTCCCAGGCCAGATTGGAAAAGTAGTCCCTCCAGCGAGTTCTGGGTCTACCCCGGGGTCTCCTCCCAGTTGGACGTGCCCAGTAAACCTCCAAAGGAAGGCGCCCAGGAGGCCTCCTAATCAGATGCCCAAACCACCTCAACTGGCTCCTTTCGACATGAAGGAGCAGTGGCTCTACTCTGAGCTCCCTCTGGATGTCCGAGCTCCTCACCCTATCTCTAAGGCTGAACCCAGACACCCTACGGAGGAAACTCATTTCAGTCGCTTGTATCCACGACCTCACCCTTTCGGTCACTACCCAAAGAGGAAGACATCAAAACAAATATTTCTTAAAGGGATAGCAAACGTACCATAAATGCATTCTGGGATGGAACCTTGGATAAAGAACCTGTAAGAAAAGTTTGAGTCGTGTTTGTCCATTAGCAGTATAGTAGTGAGTTTTTGTATGTACGTTGTAATGCCACTAGGGGGCGCCACATTCTTTGCAGTCACATAATACTGATTAAAACTGACTTTCAGAGAGACAGCTCTTAGTTGTATGAACTCTTCATTTTCAGTCATTCACATGAGTCATTAGTTTATGTCAAAATCTATCTTGTGTGTTTTATAAAATGGGTTTATTGTAAGCCCAAAAACAGCCACTAATGTGAAAGACACTTAACCCTGGCGGCACGGTGGCGCAGTGGTTAACACGGTGGCCTCACAGCAAGAAGGTCCTGGGTTCGAGCCCCGGGGTAGTCCAACCTTGGTGGGTCGTCCTCTGTGTGGAGTTTGCATGTTCTCCCCATACCTGCGTGGGTTTCCTCCCGGGGCTCTGGTTTCCTCCCACAGTCCAAAGACATGTAGGTCAGGTGAATCAGCCATAATAAAATGTCCCTAGGTATGAATGTGTGTGGGCCCTGTGATGGCCTGGCGGCCTGTCCAGGGTGTCTCCCCGCCTGCCGCCCAGTGACTGCTGGGATAGGCTCCAGCATCCCCGCGACCGAGAGCAGGATAAGCGGTTCGGATAATGGATGGATGGATGGATGGATGGACACTTAACCTCATTATCAATTCATTTATCCTAACGTAAAACTTGCCTTTGGACGGGTGAATTTAGTATAAAATCCCCCTGTGGTGTTGCCCCCCTTCATGCTGGTCTCGGGCTGATCCCTTTCGTGTGTGTACAGGCTACTTCAGAGGGGAATAATGTAAGAGACTGTTCCGTAGTAAGCCTGTATTCAGGATTTATACCACGACTATCAACCCGTCAGAGAGCGGAATCAAAACAGCCAGTTTTATCATCCCATGATACACTACATCAGAACATCGCTCAAAAGATGTTGGACACAGGCAGCAGCACAATAACTCCACAAAACACACAACAACGAGAAGGGCGTACTGACGAGGCAGACGGAGCCAGCTGCATCTGTGACGGGGCTGAATAAGAGCCCTAAATGGGAACAACGCGATGGTACGAGTGATTGGATGACACCTCGGGCGACAACGATGAGCATGACGAATCTGATTTCTGCTTCGTTTCCACAGCCGGAGTAAAGGCTGTGATTACGGGTCACGTCTCTCTGAGGGACGCGGAGAAGCTTCACCAGAAATCACACCATTTCTCCAGACACGCTGACTGGAAGGGCTTCTGGAAACTAAAAATAGACAATAAAATGTGTGGAGCGTGTGTCGTATGTCCTTGGTCTGGGCCACAATACCATGCCACGTCTGTCATCCACTGTTGGCACACACACACACACACACACACACACACACACACACACAGTTATTTAAATGCATTTATCTATCTATCTATCTATCTATCTATCTATCTATCTATCTATCTATCTATCTATCTATCTATCTATCTATCTATCTATCTATCTATCTATCTATCTATCTATCTATCTATCTATCTATCTATCTATCTGTCTGTCTGTCTGTCTATCAATCTGTCTGTCTATCTATTTATCTGCCTGTCTGTCGATTGATCGATTGGTCTATCTGTCTGTCTGTCTGTCTGTCTGTCTATCTATCTATCTATCTATCTATCTATCTATCTATCTATCTATCTATCTATCTATCTATCTATCTATCTATCTATCTATCTATCTATCTATCTATCTATCTATTTATCTATCTATCTATCTATCTATCTATCTATCTATCTATCTATCTATCTATCTGTCTGTCTGTCTGTCTGTCTGTCTATCTATTTATCTGCCTGTCTGTCGATTGATCGATTGGTCTATCTGTCTGTCTGTCTGTCTGTCTGTCTGTCTGTCTATCTATCTATCTATCTATCTATCTATCTATCTATCTATCTATCTATCTATCTATCTATCTATCTATCTATCTATCTATCTATCTATCTATCTATCTATCTATCTATCTATCTATCTATCTATCTATCTATCTGCCTGTCTGTCGATTGATCGATTGGTCTATCTGTCTGTCTGTCTATCTATCTATCTATCTATCTATCTATCTATCTATCTATCTATCTATCTATCTATCTATCTATCTATCTATCTATCTATCTATCTATCTATCTATCTATCTATCTATCTATCTATCTATCTATCTATCTATCTATCTATCTATCTATCTATCTATCTATCTGTCTGTCTGTCTGTCTGTCTTATCTATCTATCTGTCTGTCTATCAATCTGTCTGTCTATCTATTTATCTGCCTGTCTGTCGATTGATCGATTGGTCTATCTGTCTGTCTGTCTGTCTGTCTGTCTGTCTGTCTGTCTGTCTGTCTGTCTGTCTATCTATCTATCTATCTATCTATCTATCTATCTATCTATCTATCTATCTATCTATCTATCTATCTATCTATCTATCTATCTGTCTGTCTGTCTGTCTGTCTATCTATCTATCTGTCTGTCTGTCTGTCTATCAATCTGTCTGTCTATCTATTTATCTGCCTGTCTGTCGATTGATCGATTGGTCTATCTGTCTGTCTGTCTGTCTGTCTGTCTATCAATCTGTCTGTCTATCTATCTATCTATCTATCTATCTATCTATCTATCTATCTATCTATCTATCTATCTATCTATCTATCTATCTATCTATCTATCTATCTATCTATCTATCTATCTATCTATCTGTCTGTCTGTCTGTCTGTCTATCTATCTATCGATCTATCTATCATGTAATTTCAGTGAGAATAAGAAGATCATGAAGGTGTCTTCATGTTTTACATCAATAATCAGAAAAAAAATCAACTGTCACTCGTTACATCAACCACAGATGGGATAAAACACATTTTTCATAGCACAGAAAGACAAAACAACAACAACAACAGCCGTTTCTATGCTGAAGATGGGAGCACACTGCGAGGAGGGCTGTGAAACCAAGCTACCCAGAGACGTTCTCGCTACACGGTTAAATCTGAACCGGGGACGTACAAACAACCGGAGGCCATGTTAGCAAGCGGAGATAACAAACAAACCCTGTTTCTTTCCCCCTCCAACATTTTGAAGAGAACAAAAGCCTACATGCAGACAGCCAGCCAGGAGGGCCACGTGGAGGCTCAGGCTCACGGCTGGGTCACATGTTCCCTCCACGCCGTTATCTGATTACACCGCGTCCAGCGGGCAACACACCGGGGGAACATCACTGCTAACAGAGGAGGAGGAGGAGGAGCACAGCAGTCCTCTAATACCTGCAAGGCGTAAGAGACGAGCAAGCATCCGAGCCTAACTACTGAAATAACGTAATATTATATTCCATCAGCGTGGGGGGGGGGGCACCGGGCCCCCCGGGGCCAAACTATCAACGCTCTCCCCTCCCAGCCAGTCACATCCCAGCACGCGGTGGCATCATGAAGGAGGACAAACGTCTCAGGGACGACCGGACATAAATAGCCCGCGGGCGTTCCCCGGTGGAGGTAATGCGAGATAACAGCGTTTGGACCAGAAAACACAGCGTTTAGCGGGTTTTCCCTGACAGGAGGCGGGAGGAGAGTTAAGGGGGGAGAGAAGACAGAGGAAGAGCAAAACAGAGGCGAGGAAGAGGAGCTAGAGGACAGGACAGGACAGGGGGGAGGTGAGGCGGCGAAGGTGAGAGCGGAAGATTGCGAAAGGAATGAAAACGAAGCGGACGGGAGGAGGAGAGGAAAGACGACAACCGTTCAGAGCCATACGTTAGCGCTATCTGACAGTTGCCACGGCGACCGGGAGTCAGCCATTGTTTCTCTGTATGTCACCCGACACACAATGGGTTTTTCGGTGTTTCTCTGTCCGCACATGTAGATCTGTGCATGTGTGTGTGCGCGCGTGTGTGTGTGTGTGTGTGTGTGCGCACACGTGTGTGTGTGTGTGTGTGTGTGCGCACACGTGTGTGTGTGTGTGTGTTTGGAGTGCAATAAGATGTCTAAACTAGTATTTATTGATGGACTCAATCTTGTAAATAACCCCTATGTGTGTGTGTGTGTGTACGTGTGTGTGTGTGTTTGGAGTGCAATAAGATGTCTAAACTAGTATTTATTGATGGACTCAATCTTGTAAATAACCCCTATGTGTGTGTGTGTGTGTGTGTGTGCGCGCGTGTGTGTGTGTGTCTGTGTGCGCACACGTGTGTGTGTGTATGTGTGTGTGTGTGTACGTGTGTGTGTGTGTTTGCAGAGCAATAAGATGTCTAAACTAGTATTTATTGATGGACTCAATCTTGTAAATAACCCCTATGTGTGTGTGTGTGTGTGTGTGTGTGTGTGTGTGTGTGTGTGTGTGTGCGCTTGACGGGTCGATCGGCATTCTGATCAGGGTCGTATTATCGAAGGCTCAATCTGGGGAAGAACCGACACTGAGTGATTATCAACAGCCGCTCCTCAAATGACTTACCAAACATCGCTAAACTACAAACACACTCCAACGGTAAGAAGATATGGACAGATAAAGAGACAGACAAATACAGACATGTGCGCACACCCAGGGCCGGAACACACACACACAATCATCGGCGGTCACTGAGGGCTGAGCATGACTGTCCTCCTTCTGGGCCTTCAGGCGGGCATAGAGGCCGATTCTGGAGCCGCATATTTTGGGGCAATGTGGGCAAGGGTGTGAGGAGCGGTTGAGGATGGGGCTTTGGGCATGCCTGGGCTCCTTCCTGAGTCTGTGCTTCTTTTCAGCAGCATGGTGGAGGTCACGGCTGTAGCGCGCACCACCCTCGTGGACAGCCAGTCTCCAGGCCTCCCTGTTTGCTGCTGCTGGTTCCAGGTGGTAAGCTCGATGCCAAACCTTTTGATGCGGGCCTCTTCTCTTGGCCTCCGGGGGCACGGCGTCCTGTCACGAGCTGAGAGTAAAGGACTTGTTTCGGGAGGCGAGAGTCAGACATGCGGAGGACATGGCCAGTCCATCTCAGCTGATGTGGTGCGATGGTGGCAGTTACAGCAGGCATGTTGGCCTCCTCAAGGATGCTGAAGTTGGTGTGCGTATCCTCCCAGCTGATCTTAAGGATCTTCCTGAAGCATCCCTGTTGGTATGCCTTGAGTGCCTTCAGGTGCCTGCTATATGTGGTCCAGGTTTCTGACCCATACCGTAGGGTGGGCAGCACTGCCACTTTGTACACCAGAATTTTTCTTCTGGCCCTTTTACTCAAACTTGAGAAGGATAGTAGCAACAATTCATTACTGCAGTTCACATTCCCTGTAATCTAAAACCCCTTTACTTCTGTTTCTGAGTATTTTTGGATCGTCCACCCACTCTAAATGAAATAATGACATGCAGATGTATTTTTGGACACCTTAAAGGCAAAAGTCTACATTTTTCACAACCTTGGTGTTATTTATATAGTTTTTGCCATCTTGCATCTCGGGTATGATATAGTTTTACTGAAACCAAAAACACAGGATTAATAGGCTCGATTATGAAATAAACAAATATTTTCACAAATGTGCATGAATCAAAGAGCTAAATAAAAAAAACAAACCCAAAAGTATCGGTTCAAATCTCATAGAAATTAGACAAGTTCAACTGGAGAGGCATAAAAAAGTTGCAGATACTTTTCTTTTTCTTTTTGTAAACTTTAAACCCTTAATGTCACAAAATTTACTCCAAATGTCCTGAAGAACACAGCTGTAAATGTACTTGTCTGTAGAATGTTACAGTTTGAATTATGAGCTCACCAAATGATTCAAGAGCTGTTTTTCCTCTAAGGGACAATCAACATTTTGTATTTGTCAGATAGTTTTCACAACATCGTGTAGTAAAAGTTTCTGCAATTCCCATAAACTCTCCCGTCTTACTTTGCTCAGCATTCATTCTGAAAATAATGAAGGCTGTTAGCTACAAGCTACATGAGTAATGAGCAGTGGCGGCTGGCCAGTACAGGGTGCTGGGGCGCCGCCCCCTTCAAATATCAAGAGATGAAAATCTATTTAAACATGTTAGATATAATTTAGTTGTATAATGCAAATAATTATGAAATAAAAGTGTTTTCAGTCTGTGAGCGCCTGTCAGCAGCCATTAAATATTGGTTCAAATGGTATTTGGTTGATTTCTGTCTGAATACATATACTTCCTGGGTGAGGGGTGCCGGCCAAACCATACCTTATGTAAGCCCTCAAACTTGTGGCGAGCAGGTGACCTGAGGCTGCTGTCTGATTGGTTTCTTCAGATTTTCCAGGGGCCGCATTTCTGTGCGCCCCAGACACGCCCACTTTTATTGGCAGCGAACTGGTATTGTTTTAATGTTTTTGATCTGATGTAATTGGACAATTCTCGTGGCTATCAATCATGTTCACACCCAACACCACGCCTCGTCTCGACTCAATCATCCACCATCTACGAACCCTGATAAAATCTATAGGCTACGTTGTCCTTCTTAATAACTCTGTGACTGTGTGGACATTAAAGCAGCTGTCAGGTGTGCTGCACCAAGGCAAATTGTGCCCCCCCTCCCCAAACTTTTAGCATCATCCGCCACTGGTAATGAGATGGCCATGTGATCACGAAACAATGTTTCTCTAAGGGGGATACTGAGATATTCTGGAATTTAGTCTGCAATGTTTCTACACCAAGCACTCGTCAGATTGTGGCGATTTCTATACATAATTTTGACATGTTTTATGTTTATGTTTGTTTTGACATGGCCTTCTCTGCTGCTATTTTAGATTTCACCCAAAACCCATGGCTTCAGTATTACTAATCTGAAAAGTTTTGTAGAATTTTTGCTTTGTTGAAAATAAAGCTGTGGTCTTATTTTGCTTTGCTTAACAACTGTAGATAATCATATTGGATATGAAATGTTTGCACTGCTATCAGTCGACCACAGATAAATATTGAACTGCAATGCTTAATAGTTTATCTGAATGCAGTTCAGATTGGTGTCGGAAATGTCCTAAAATCCCTTACATTGTGGTGATACACAAATGAGGGTAGATTCACCAGGAGCTGCTGCTCCTTTAAGGCAGACGTTCAGAGTGCTGACGTAGGCACTGCTTAGAGTTTCCGGGTGGAGCCATGTTTGCAGCAGCCTAGCGGTTAGCCGGTTGCCACGGGAGATTGTGCTGTATCGGTGTCGTTCAGTGTGGCGAGTAAACGGAATTGACTCGACTCGATCTCTCCGTCTCCTCATTCCTGCACTCCCACAACATAATAAATAACAGTGTCAGAGGTCAAGAACACTGTCAGTCAAGAACATGGTTAAAGATCTAGGACATGGAAGGTCACACATGGTCAAAGTTCATGAAAATTGTCTAAAGTCGAGAACACGGTCAAAGTGCAAAAAATATCGTCAAAGGTCGAGAACATGGTCAAAGTTCAAAAAATATCGTCAAAGGTCGAGAACATGGTCAAAGATCAAAAACAATGTCAAAGGTCAAGAACACGGTCGAAGGTCAAGTACAGTCACCAGTATCTGCTGCCAGAAACACTTCCTGCTCTACACAGCCTCTGTACAGCGTTTTCAGTGGAAATAAGGTTGGAAATGTTCAGACAGATCACTTCGGCTCATGCAGTCAATTAACAGTTTGTAAACAACTTCGAGTAATTCATCGTACAGAAGCTGATGTCCAGAAATCTAACTTTAATGACTGAACACGTAATTAATCAATCTGATATGGATGTGGAGTGCAATGGACTAGAAGAGAAGGATTAGTGAGCAGCAGCTGTGCACACAAAGACAAACGCACACCGAAGAGAGGGAGCCGGTCTCTTTCATCAGAATAACACACACACACACACACACACCATACATTTTATGAGGTCAGACTCAGGGGGAAACACGTTTTCAACCTTCAGTCACACTCAGTTGGGAGGATGAAGTATGGAGACGATTTCATGCCATCCTGAAATGCAAACACAACTTCGGGATGAGGGGGAAAACAATCGCCACGATGCATTGTTTTACAGTGTGCAGCATGCAGAAACCGTGCCATGTGGAAACGCAATGTAAAGAGAATGTGCTGCAATGAAAAGCAAAATCATAATTTCATTGATTTTCATCTTGTTCAACTATTACTACTACTACTACTACTACTTTCAGCTGCTCCTGTTAGGGGGCGCCACAGCGGATCATCCATTTCCATCTCTTCCTGTCCTCTGCATCTTCCTCTGTCACACCAGCCACCTGCATGTCCTCCCTCACCACATCCATAAACCTCCTCTTTGGCCTTCCTCTTCTCCTCTTCCCTGGCAGCTCCATATTCAGCACCCTTCTCCCAACACACCCAGCATCTCTCCTCCACACGTCCAAACCATCTCAATCTTGTCTCGCTTGCTTTGACTCCAAACTGAGCGGTTCCTCTAATATACTCATTGCTAATCCTGTCCTTCTTCATCACTCCTAATGAAAATCTTAGCATCTTCAACTCTGCCACCTCCAGCTCCACCTCCTGTCTTTTCATCAGTGCCACTGTCTCCAAACCATACAACATAGCTGGTCTCACAACCATCTTGTACACCTTCCCTTTAACTCTTGCTGGTACCCTTCTGTCGCAAATCACTCCCGACACTCTTCTCCACCCACTCCACCCTGCCTGCACCCTCTTCTGCACTCCCTGTTACTTTGGACAGTTGATCCCAAGTATTTAAACTCATATGCCTTCATCACCGTTCCACTGTCCTCCCTCTCATTCACACATCTGTATTCCATCTTGCTCCTACTGACTTTCATGCCTCTTCTCTCCAGTGCATACCTCCACCTCTCCAGGCTCTCCTCCACCTGCACCCTACTCTCACTACAGATCACAATGTCATCCGCGAACATCATAGTGCACGGAGACTTCTGCCTGATCTCGTCCGTCAACCTGTCCATCACCATTTTCATCTTGTTCAACTGCCATCTAGAAAAACAATGAGAAGGGATCACATTTCACTCAATTTAATGATGAAATCGTGCCATTCCACACAGAAATGCAATGGGGATCTTTGCTTTTCTCCAAACGTTTTATCCGCTCATTTCAAAAAGTACATGCCGAAATTGTGCCACCAGGAAATTAACCACTGTCTAATCACAGCTCTCTAGCAAACGGGGGGTGTGGTTGAGGAAAATGGACTGATAGTCACTCAAGATCTAATCAATCAGCTGACAGGACAGGTGTATCCATACTGTGCTAACCAGGCGAACGCTGAATGCTGACATGGCTGAGCCTCATGGTATTAACAGTGGCTGGAGTGTTGAGGGAGGCACTCAGCAGCACAGAAAAAGAAGAAGCCTCAACATCGACAGAGTCATGTGTTAGTTGGCGGCCATGCACCCCCAAGGTGCAGTACATCTGTCCATGGTAAACTCAGTGATAGTGGCTAACATCACATTATCACCTGTAGCTAGCTAGCTCACCATTTCAAGAAGCTGGCAGCAAAATATGAACGTGTGCAAGACACCAGAGTAATTAGTTAAGCCTCTATAATTTTTTCAAAACCAATATCATGGATTAAATGTTGTCACTTAACAACTAGGTAGCTAGCTAGCATCTTTCTATTGAAGCAGGCTATAAAAGTTTATTATTTACAGGTTTTTAAAAAGCTGATGATCTGTAGGTAAAATAATGAATTTGGCAAGCAGCATTAGGTTATTTGTGAAATGAGTGCATTATTGGTTTTTAACGACTAATTTTAATTAATTATTAATTTTAATTCTATTTATTTATTTTTTGAAGAGGATGCGGTTATCAGGACATTTGCCCCGTATCAATCTGGCACCAGGAAAAGGCACTCTACTTCCCAAGGAATCAAACAGAACTGGAAATACAGTAACTGTCAAGTAATTTACACTTTTTTTGTTTGTGAGGCTGGAAAGATTTCAAAGTTCCTTTGCCACTTGAAAAAAGGAAAGCTGGCTGCTCCCAGAGTGGGAATAAAGAATATGCATTTTCTAGGCAAGTTTTATTTTATTGTTATTATTACTATTATTTGTTTTAGTTGTCCTCTTGTTTGTTCCATGGTGACACGGTGATTGATTGCATATGTTCTGCTGTAGATAAAGCTTGTTCTGCTCAGGCGCTCGAGGCCCATTTACTCAAACACTTCCCAAAGCTTGAAGAGGGAGGAGGCTTTGAGCTTTTTAAGATCCAGGGGTATGACCCACTCAAAAGTCCTTGAAGCGGTATCATGTCCTAATGGTGGTTACACCCCTTTATACATAATCACAGAGGCGGGGATTGGTTCTGCAGCGATTTGCATGAGGCCACTGCATTTGCATGCCGTCAGACAATCAGAGTCTGTCGAGTCCTTTAAATCCAATAAAAGTTGCCTTTAAATCGAATACTTCATGACCTGTAATGCCTATAATATACTGCATGATGGGTCGGTGTCTGTCTCTATGAATTTACCAAGTACTGTTCTGCGGACGAGATTATAGAGGATAGGTGATTGCGACTGCTCTCTCTCACATCTTTTCTCTCCCTCTGAATGATGTGAATGGTGTGATGTGCATCTCCCATGTGTGCTCATGTAGTCTTTCCTCTCCCCAGGTCTCCGCGGTGATGGTGGCCATGAACTGGACGCTGCTCGGCATCCTCCTCATAACATTCTTTATATCTGTTATAAATCCACAACATTTTGTTATCCTGTTTCAGTGTTTTATCCCTCTCTCCCTCCAGTGTGTGACTAATGTCTTTTCTTATCTCTTCTCCTGTTTATGTGAATGGTGTGATGTGAGTCTCCCCTGTGTGCATGTGTAGTCTGTCCTCCTGTCAGGTGTATGGTGATTGATGGTGGTCGCGTGGCTCGGGTCCTAGGCTGTCCCGGTGGCATCTGGACACTGCTTGGCATCATCCTCATCACATTCTTCATATATTTTATAATTCCATCATAATTCTGTTATCCTCTTTCAATGTTGTGTTCTGTAAATTGTGTTCTACTCTGTATACTAAACAGCATCTGTCCGTCTTGGGAGAGAGATCCCTGCTATGTTGCTGTCCCCTATCTTTTTCTCCCTGCTAAAGGGTTTTTTAGGGAGTTGCTACTTATCTGATGTGAGGGTCTAAGGACAGGATGTTGTGTTGCTGTAAAGCACCCTGAGGTAAATTTGTAATTTGTGATATTTGGGCTACGCAGATAAAATTGACTTGAAATTTGACTTGATTACTCTGGTAAAAGTGAAAGACCTCAGTTCAAGAATTTTTTTTGAGTAAAACCAGGAAAATATTAAATGTACTTAAGTATCAAAAGTAAATGTAAAGATTTTTCTTATATCTTGATACTCAAGAGCTTTAAATCTTTGATCAAATGACACCTTGAGGTTCTGTTCGAATGGTCTATGGTCAAGTAATGTTGGCTCTGATTATGTTCTCTTCAGAATCAGAATCAGAATCAGAACACTTTATTCATCCCCGAGGGGAAATTGGGTTCTATTACAGACACTCACGCTCTAGTAAGACAAAAAAAAACCTAACAAGATACAAGATAAGAAGAAAATAGAAACAAACAGAAACGAAATATAAAATAAGAATAGAAATAAGAACAAAATATATCAACAAGCATGTTGCACATAACACCCGATCTATACTGCACTACCGCAGCACGAAACAACAGTACGAACAAAACCCGACAGGGTAAAACAAGAGGAAGGGCCAGTCCAGTCAGCATTACCTCGGAGTGTCCAGTGAGAACTACCTCGGAGTGTCTGACAGTCTGAGGGTTTGATGGCCACAGGTAGGGAAGACCTCCTGTGGCGCTCTGTAGTGCATTTTGGCAGAATGAGTCCATTACTAAATGTACTCCTGTGCCCAACTAGCACAACATGGAGTGGGTGGGAGACATTGTCCATGATGGCACATAACTCCAGCAGCGTCCTCCTCTCAGAAACCGCCGCCAGAGAATCCAGTCCCCCCCCCCCCCCACAACGTCCCCGGCCTTGCGGATCAGTTTTATTGAGCCTGTCTGCATCCGCTACCCTCAGTCTGCTGCCCCAACACACAACAGCAAACAGGAGAGCACTGGCCACCGCAGACTCACACCACATCCCGAGCATCGTCTGGCAGAGGTTGAAGGATGCCTCTTGAAGAATGCATCATATCACCCTATACACACACACACACACACACACACACACACATAGTTGCTTCCCTTTAAATGAGGTCGCCTGGTGTACGTGGAATAAAATGGAGGCGAAAGCGTGCACACAAGATCAATAAATTTGGTTGTACTTTCAGGTGAAACATTCTTTGTGAGATAGTTCTCCTTCTCACTATTTCACCCACACATGCATGCATGCACGCACACACTCTCTCTCTCTCACACACACACACACATCATAACACCTTTTCTTTATTTCCTCCCTAGCTGCTCATTTTTTCCACTGCTGCCAGTGCAGATAACCTTTGAACATCTGGTCTGATCATCTGCACAATCCCCACGAACACTTGCTCACTCACACACAGGCACAGAGCAGTCTGTTGCCTGGCATTATGGGAGCAGTTTGCAGTGTCTGCGGCATCAAGCCATGTTGTTGACCATTTGAACAAACACACTCTTCATCGTCTCTCTTTCACCCCCTCCTCGTGTCCCATGTCTTCCTGTAACCACCTATCCTGTCTTCCCGACCCAACAGTCTCCCTCTGGTTTGCTGAATTCCTTTCCCCATCCCTCTTTCCTCTCATGCCTTTGTCTCATTCATTTCTCTTCCTGATCTCATCAGTGGGGCTCCATCTCTTTTGTGTGTCCTCATATGCTGGTGTGAAATGTCAGAGGGTTTAGCACATGTGCATGTGTGTGTGTGTGTGTGTGTGTGTTTCTCCACATATGTCCATGTATCTTAATGTGGCATTCTCCATGACATCATCGTGGCTCTCTACCAAGGCCTTGGGGTCAGTTAGCCGCTTCCAAAAGAAAATGACTTGACACAATGATCCACCAATCAGTGGATTCCTCTAACCCTGACCTCTGACACCCCTCCTCTATAAGCAACGGAGAGAAGCTTTGAGTCTACGAATGACCGTTGAAATATAAAGGGAAATGGTGAGAGTAGGAGTAGGACGGAGTACCTGTGCATAAATGAGAGGGAGGACAGTGGAATGATGAGGATGCAAGGAGTGGAGGTGATGAAGGCGGAGGAGTTTAAATACTTGGGGTCAACTGTTCCAAGTAACGGGGAGGTGAAGAAGGTGAAGGTGAAGAGAGGTGAAGAAGAGAGTGCAGGCAGGGTGGAGTGGGTGGAGAAGAGTGTGAGGAGTGATGTGTGACAGAAGGGTACCAGCAAGAGTTAAAGGGAAGGTTTACAAGATGGTTGTGAGACCAGCTATGTTATATGGTTTGGAGACAGTGGCACTGATGAAAAGACAGAGGTGGAGCTGGAGGTGGCAGAGTTGAAGATAAGATTTTCATTGGGAGTGATGAAGAAGGACAGGATTAGGGACGAGTATATTAGAGGGACAGCTCAGGTTGGACGGTTTGGAGACAAAGCCACACCACCAACAGACCCATTTAGGTCTACACAACTTGAAGCAACTTGTCAAATGGTCAGTTATAGCAGCTGAAAGGAGACAGGCCTGTGTGTGTGTGTGTGCGTGTGCGAGTGTGTGTGTGTGTGTGTGAGAGAGAGAGAGAGAGAGAGAGAGAGAGAGAGAGAGAGAGAGAGAGAGTGTGAGCAAACACAAAAGAAATGGATTGTTTGGGGGAGTATTGTGTACCCAGACAAACCTTAACAATGGGTACTCGTGTGTGTGGGCGAATGTGCATCAAGAGACAGCCAAACAATGAAGACTTTCCAATCATGTGTTTCCTGGTGTATTTGTTACCCCTGTTGGCATGTGGATGCGTGTCTTGTGTGTGTTCATATGTGTGTGTCTGGGAATGTCTGAGTGTAGTTGTGTCTGGAGACTTTGGGTTAAACAATAGATACCTGTCCGTTGTCGACTGTGTGCGTTCAATTAAATGGGTTCAGCGGCAAGTGCACAAGAGACTCTGACATGTAAACAAGTCACACACACACACACACACACACACACACACACACACACACACACACACACACACACACACACACACACACACACACACACACACACACACACAGAAAGTTACTTAGCGCTATAAGAACTGTCTCTAACTGTGCTGCCAGTTCTTACATGAGCGGCAGCTTTTATTTTTGGCAGTTGGAAGTTGAGTTTGGCGGTTGTTGTGCATAGGCCACAAAGAAGAAGAAAAAAATCATTCACGAAGGGGAAGAAGAAAAATAAAAGGAGCTCACGATGGGAGAGATGGAGGGTGTGGCGTGAGTTTCATCTTGCTGACCCCCTACAGCAGGGATAGGCAACATGATCCAGAAAGGTCTGGTGTAGGTGCAGGTCTTTGTTCCAACCAAGGAGTTACACACCTGAGTCTACAAATCAAGGTCCTTAGCAAAGACTATTGCTTGATCTATAGAATCAGGCGTGTAATAACTGCTTGGTTGGAACAAAGACCTGCACCCACATTGGACCTTTCTGGACCATGTTGGCTATCCCTGCCCTACAGGGATGCCACTGGTGGGCTAATTATTCCTTGGTTGCCATTAGAATTCATTGCTGGTTAGCACTGCTGTTAAAATTCATTGCTGGTTAGCATTGCTGTAAAATTCATTGCTAGTTAGCATTGCTGTTAGAATTTATTGCTAGTTAGCATTGCTGTTAGAATTCATTGCTAGTTAGCATTGCTTTTAGAATTTATTGCTAGTTAGCATTGCTGTAAAATTCATTGCTAGTTAGCATTGCTGTTAGAATTTAATGCTAGTTATCATTGCTGTTAAAATGCATTGCTGATTAGCATTGCTGTAAAATTCATTGTTGGATAGCATTGCAGTTAGAATTCATTGCTGGTAAGCGTCGCTGTTAGAATTCATTGCTGGTTAGCATTCTGTTATTAGGCTAATGTTAAATCGGTTGGCTAATCCCCCAGAGTGCCTTGCTGTGTAGTTTATCTCATGTGTAATTCAGTTAGCTGGAGGTTAGCCATGTTCTGTGCAATTAAGTAGATGTGTATGGTTATGTATCGATTTAATTTGGTAAAAGATGTAGAATATGAGTGAGAGTCACTTGGTTCATACCCTTAAAAGAATGATTAAGTAGGCGTCTAGGTGGCGTGGCGGTCTATTCCGTTGCCTACCAACATGGGGATGGCCGGTCCGAATCCCCGTGTTACCTCCGGCTTGGTCGGACGTCCCTACAGACACAATTGGCCGTGTCTGCGGGTGGGAAGCCGGATGTGGATATGTGTCCTGATCACTGCACTGGCGCCTCCTCTGGTCGGTCGGGGCACCTGTTCGAGGGGAAGGGGGAACTGGGGGGAATAGCGTGATCCTCCCACGCGCTACGTCCCCCTGGTGAAACTCCTCACTGTCAGGTGAAAAGAAGCGGCTGGTGACTCCACATGTATGGGAGGAGGCATGTGGTAGTCTGCAGCCCTCCCCGGATCGGCAGAGGGGGTGGCTCGGAAGAGAGGGGTAATTGGCCAGATACTACTGGGGAGAAAAGGGGGTGGGGGTGATTAAGTAAAAGGACAAAATTAGCTTAATTTTCTGTACACATGGAATGGAATTAGCAGTAATGGCAGCATCGTTTTCTCTCGCTCTCTTTGTATTGTAAAGGTTTTCAACCGAACAACACAATCATCAAAATCATCGAAACGCTCGAAAGTTGAACTATTTCAGCAGAGCCAGAGCAGGGAAGGCTGCTGTTTGAGTCGCGCCACACATTCCCTGCGGTTGGCTGAGGCCTTTTTCAAGTTTGAGCAGAAGCTGAAGCAAATTTCCCTAAATAACTTGACAGGAACATCAGACAGCTGTCTGCCAAAGCCGCCGGTCGTCCCGCAGCACAGCCGGTAGGCGGACGGCCCGGCTGGATGCAAATGAAGGAGGGAGGGGAGAGAGAGAGAGAGAGAGAGAGAGAGAGAGAGAGAGACAGACGAAAGAGGAAAATAAAGACAAGAGGGAAAGAGAGCGTTGCCAGCAGAACAGGCCCACGGGAAAACAGCCAATTACAATCAACCCAAACACTGAACTCGCCAACAGGTTTTAAGCCATTTCCTCGCAATATGACTCGTAAACTCCACAAAGATTTATTCCTGTGGGGACGAAAAGCGACAAATCCCGCTCAACGCAGGCGTAAACACGTGTCTTAAAGAATTAAACGAACACGGTTTGTTCGGTTACCAACTGCAGTACAGTAATCATATCTGCTGCATTGGTTTATTTGTCGGTCTCGGTTGACGGGCTTTTCAAAACTGCACCCAATTACTGCTAAGTAAGAATAAACACACTGTATTTACTTAAATTCACTTTTTTTTGTGACCAAACTCATAATGACAAATTTAAATGCACGTGTGTAACTGTAAAATCTATGTATACATGTTGTATGCTAATTGCTTTAGGGAAATTGCAGAAATCAAATTAGAACGCACAAATAAATTTGTGCACAATGACTCAAACACACACGTTCCCTCACACATAATGGGCTGGCTGCTGTCGCTGACGAAAACAAGTGTGTGTGTGTGTGTTGCAGGTTATTGTATCAGTGTTAAACAGTCTTAAGGCAGCTGTGCGGAGACCCCCAACAAATGCCCTGAATGAGCCACGGGCCCTTCAAGGTAAAACCCGGGGTCAGTGTTACCTCCTAGACAACTGACACACTGACATCTACACTGCACTCAGGGGGCTGAGAAGGACCAGTTAACAGCATCAGTTTGGTTACAACACTTCTCCGGCTCAAAACACCCCCACCCCAGCAGCCCAGCTCCACAAACGAGAACCCAGGAGGAGGATGTGATGCAGGACATCAGCCATTCCAGGCAGAAGCATTTTATATTTTGCCATGTTTTTTTTACCCCCTCCCCCTTTTCTCCCCAATTGGCTTGTATCACTATGAATTAAAGTTTTTTCTCCCTAAATCTATCTTTATATATATATATATATACGTATGTCCACAGGATGTTGCAATGAAACCTTTGATGTAGAAAAAAGAGCTCAACAATTCAGCAGAAAATGCCATTTAACAACTTTGAGCTATTAAAAAAAATTATATATATATATATATACACATATATATACACATATATATACATATATATATATATATATACATACATACATACATATACACATATATATATATACATATACATATATATATATCCTTCATCCACTGTCTAAACTGCTTATCCTGCTCTCAGGGTCGCAGGGATGCTGGAGCCTATCCCAGCAGTCTCTGGGCGGCAGGTGGGGAGACACCCTGGACAGGCTGCCAGGCCATCACAGGGCTCTCTCTCTCTCTCATGTATATAATATATATATATATATATATATATATATATATATATATATATATTCTTCTTTCCATTCTTTTTACTAAACCCGTCTTCTTTCAGCTTATTCCCTGTTGTATCCTCATCCTCATAATTGTGGATGTAACTTGATATGTACAACCTGAAACTTTCCCCCCGTTTGCTGGGTGGTGCAGGTGAAAGTGTGTCTACAGTTGTGTGCACGTCGTTCACATTGATCCATGGTGAATCTCGCAGGCATCGCGAAAAACATGCCATTGTCAACAGCACATGCCAACAAACAGGAAACTGGTCTGACCGCCACAGTAGAAACCGGAAGTCAGTGGACTACAGTTATGCGCAGAGTCGATCCAGCGACACTTTAGAAACACGGAGGTTGAGTAGTCACGCTTGCTGTGTTAGCATTGTTTTACACTGGAAGAAACAATGAACAAGATTCAGGGGCTGAAGAGTAAATCTTTAAATAAATAAATCACCCTGCTTATGTGCCTCTTGGACCTGCCGTGGAAAAAAGCCCGTCTTGTGATGAAGGATGGGGCTCAGCACACTACCCTCAATCAATGGGGGGAGTGGGTCTCCTTTAGAAATGGCTTATTGAAACACTTCCGACATGACAAAGTCACATCCGACCGACTGAGCGATGGCTGGTGAACGGGCGCTCTCTGTGGATTGATTCAGACATGGGAGACGTTCATTTCCGCGACCTCGGTGACTTCTTCAGTCCCACGGTGGATTCATACTTCTAGAGATAACGGCCCTAATTGAAATCCAGAGCACTCCTCTGACCTTAGCAGTTAATTATACATTGATGCTGCAGATTAGTTCTCCAGCGATGGTGCCGGGACAGCCGCCTGGTAGGTGAGAAAATTAAAATGAGTCCCAGAATTATTCTGGGGACGGTTTGCTGAGAGCAGGCCTTGACAGCGACTGGCTTTTTTTTCCTGCAGCCGAACACCTCGCGGTGTAATAGGAAGCAGTATTTAAATCCGTGTAAAACTGTAGCATCGCACAATAAGTTGCATTGTGTTACTATTTGGAATTTATTTGAAAATCAAAAATGTGAGTGTATGAAGCGTGTTTCCTGTTGAACTGATACTGGATTTGGGTGGCATGGTGGTGCAGCGTTAGCGCAGTCGCCTCACAGCTAGAAGGTCCTGGGTTCGAGCCCCGGGGTTGTTCAACCTTGGGGGTCGTCCCGGGTCGTCCTCTGTGTGGAGTTTGCATGTTCTCCCTGTGTCTGCGTGGGTTTCCTCCGGGGGCTCCGGTGTCCTCCCACAGTCCAAAGACATGTAGGTCAGGTGAATCGGCCATACTACATTGTCGCTAGGTATGAGTGAGTGTGTGTGTGTGTGTGTGTAGGCCTGTGTGATGGCCTGGCGGCCTGTCCAGGGTGTCTCCCCACCTGCTGCCCAATGACTGCTGGGATAGCCTCCAGCATCCCCACGACCCTGACAGCAGGATAAGCGGTTTGGAAAATGGATGGATAGATGGATGATACTGGATGTGGGACAGTTTTTTTTTTTATGTATCACAACTCAACATCATCATCGTCATCATCATCATCATCAGTTCCATAACCTATGGAGGTGGTAGGAGCACAGCTGATGCCTCAACAGGTTGAGTCATCATCGTGTGCCAGTAGGGGGAGTACCTGGTGGTCCCTATCTCCTCTCCAGGTATGGATGGCCGTTGGTTCACGGAGGAACTCATCCGTCCTTTGACAGGTTTTGGTTGCAGTCCTGCTGGGTGTCCACACACCCTCCTCACAACAACCCGAGGGTTGAAGCGGGGGTGCCGGTTTAGTCGCCGACGAGTCGACGGTTGCAGTTTAACATCGTACCCATACAATTCAGTAATTCTAAGCAGCACACAATGTCAGCTCTTTAAATACACGTAAAGCTTTGGCAGCAGACATGGGTGCAAGTCCATGAATACTGGGATGGCATCCATGTTTTACCAGTTCACCCGTCCATCGGGTTAGTGGTGGTGTCAGGAGGGGCATACGACGTAACAGTCTGCCAAATCGTTACACGGATTGACAAGACCATCCCGGATCGGTCGAGGCCCGGGTTAACGACGAACGCCACTGGCGCTGTGCCCTCACGGGTACCGATGGAAACTGTAAAATCTGCTTTGGCGACCCCTGAGAAACAGGAGCGAGCCGAAAGAAGAAGACGATACCTCATCTTTACCCTTTCCATTTTGATAATCCTTGAAAAAGCACGGGCAATATATTTTTGAGTCATAAAAGTGTCTGCAGGTAAATGTGTGGAGGCAGTCCTGGGGGAATCGTCTTGTGTCACGAGTCACCTCTGCGGTAAAATTCTGGACTTGTGAAAAAGAACGATGTTTAAAGAAACGTCGCCTCCCCGAGAAACCGCCTTGGAAACCTCTGAGGTGCAAATTCATGCATGCCGTACGAGGAATAATTCAGGAGAGGAGAAGATGAATTACCATAAAACTCTGCTTATTGACCTCTGCAGTTAAATACATGTTGAATGTCATTAGTGCAGCCGCGCTGAGGCAATATTCGATGATAATGTAAATGATAATGTTCATGTTTAAAGGTGCATTTCCATAAATCGAGGCTCTCTCCAACACGTCATGCATCACAATCGAACCGCTCAGTTAACCAGACGTGTTGTTTAAGAGTCTTTGGGGTTTTTTACACCGTCGCATGATCACATCTGGAGGCCGGCCGGAATAGATTACCCCGCGGCTCCTCCGGAGAGGTCGGAGGTTAACTTCCACATTCACAATGGACCACGAGTGAGAGTGGAGTACATTACTCTGTGTCATCTATGACACCGGTTTCCCCTGGTGGCCTGGAGAATTAACCTGCTAACTTCTAAAACTACAACCTTTCCCCGTTTAGAGGGCTTAAACAAGGCCCTCATAAAAGAAAAAGAAAAAAACTTCCCATAATTCTCCTCTAAACGGTATGTTTCTCATGCTGAACTTTAGATGATACAGTAATAATTGAGATAGATGTCCACACTTTGTCAGTGCCATGGATAAGACTGGTAAGTCAAAGCTAATGTTGACGTCAGAAATACATTTACATAAATACATTTATGTAAGTCTACACTAGGGAAACTTCTCTTTTAAAAATCTGTGTGGTTCCAGTCTGTGTCGGGAGCGTACAGCGAATTGTGCGTACTGTTTGAAAATAAGTCTACCTGAGGAGGAGGTCAGTTTTACAGCAGCTATTTCTTTTCTAGAGGGTCTTCTTCTAATTTGGACAACAGAAGCCTGCTAAAAAACAGTGAGATTGGAAAACACGATTTTCATTGGGGGTCGGACCCTTTAATCGACTGGTTAGCGTAGTCGCCCGTGGTGTGGGAGACTCGGGTTCGCGTCCCGGCTAGGCGGTTCTCGGGCTGCCCCCTGAATTCGCTACACTGGTGTCAGAAGTGGGATGGTGAGACCGTGAGGCCATGGGAAGTGTGTGCGCCCAGAGGTGTGAGGGAGCTGATATGTGCTTCCCGAAGGAGGGGGTTCGTGTAACGATCACATATGACTAGACTCGCTAGCCGGTTGGCTAACGGGTCGGACCCTTTAGATAGCCCTGTGATGGCCTGGCGGTCTGTCCAAGGTGTCTCCCTGCCTGCCGCCCATTGACTGCTGGGATAGGCTCCAGCGACCCGTGACCCTGAGAGCAGGATAAGCGGTTTGGATAATGGATGGATGGATGCTCTTCACACGTTCTTCATAGCTCATTCTTTTAGACTGGACAGCAGGAAGTGTGGAACGTGGTTTACGGGCTTGGCAGCGGGGCCTTCAGAACTCGCAGTACACATAAGAACTTGCATCCTGTTAAGCCTCTCTCATGCAGCCACACGCGCATGCACATACACACTCATGCACACACACATACATGCACGACTCAGGGGTGGGACCAGTCACAGACCACGCGGTTCGATACGTCTCACGATGCAGGACTCGTGATTTCGATTCCATTATCAAGGCACGTACTGCAACGTTCAGTTCTTTTTTTACATTTCAAGTTTTATCGGCCTTGTTACGTCTGCTAGATTAGCGGTATGTGTTTTCCGTTTTGTTTTTCAGGTATTATTTCCAACATGTCTGGGTACAGCCGCCGTTTCAGACGCACCATGACTACCACCGAGGCGTTGCAGTGTTTACAGGCGTTGGACGATTTTAAATTGTTTGAAAAACAGTATTGTAACGATCACGGATGTGTAGACTTGCTAGCCGGTTGGCTAACGGGTTGGACCCTTTAGTCGACTGGTTAGCGTAGCCGCCCGTGGTGCGGGAAACCCGGGCTCGCATCCCGGCTGCGGCGGTTCCCGGCTGCCCCCCGACTTCGCTACAGTGTTATAGTTGTTAAAATGTTAATTTTGGCATCAGTCGTATCCTAACAGACATATTAACATATGCAGTGCATTAATATCTCAACTGGGTGTTTATCTTGACAGAATATAGGGTTTAAAAACGGCCCATTATCGCTTTAGGTAGGAGTGAAATTGCGGTCGTTCTGGTGTTAGTAACACACAATCTTGCGAAATGGGGAGCGTCTCGAACCGGGAAGGCCGTATCGAATGATTCAGAATTCAATCCAGTATCATCCCACTCAAGTGTCCTCAAGTCCTCAAGGGAAGGAGTTCAAGTATCTTGGGGTCTTGTTCAGGAATGAGGGTAGGATGGAGCGGGAGATTGACAGGTGGATCGGTGCAGCATCAGCAGTAATGTGGACGTTGTGGTGAAGAGGGAGCTGAGCCGGAAGGCAAAGCTCTCAATTTACCAGTCAGTCTTCATTCCAGCCCTCACCTATGGTCATAAGCTCTGGGTAGTGACCAAAAGGGTGAGGTCGTGGATACAAGCGGCTGAAATGAGTTTCCTCCGTAGGGTGTCTGGGTTCAGCCTTAGAGATAGGGTGAGGAGCTCGGACATCCGGAGGGAGCTCGGAGTAGAGCCACTGCTCCTTCACGTCCAAAGGAGCCAGTTGAGGTGGTTCGGGCATCTGATCAGGATGCCTCCTGGGCACCTTCCTTTGGAGGTTTTCCGGGCAGGTCCAACAGGGAGGAGACCCCGGGGTAGACCCAGAACTCGCTGGAGGGACTACATGTCCAATCTGGCCTGGGAACGCCTTGGGATCCCCCAGGAGGAGCTGGAGGATGTTGCTGGGGAGAGGGATGTCTGGAGTGCCCTACTTACCTTGCTGCCACTGCGACCCGACCCGGAGAGGCGGCTGATGATGAGATGAGATGAGATGAGATGAGTGAATCGTCTCACCCTTAACGCACATATAAACTGATGCTACACATGCAGCTTGTTAGCTCATTCATCCCCTTAATACTAACCACTACCCATATGTAAAGTTGCACAGGGACACACACACACACACACACACACACACACAGTGCTTTTCTCGATTTGAGTGTAATTTGATTAACGAGTACATGGGTTGGGGTCAAGCAAAACATGAGAATAAAACTGGTAAAACCAAGAACTTACCAGAAGTGTCCCACATCTCTATCAGACACACACACACACACACACACACACACACACACACATTTGTTACCCTGTCTCTGCTGAACTAAATTCATTATCTTAATAGTGCAAAAATTATTTGAGCCAATGAAGGAAAGAAAGTGTGTGTGTGTGTGTGTGTGTGTGTGTGTGTGTGTGTGCATTTGCTGTGTTCTGAACCTTGGCCCTTCTATCCGTCTCCATAGAGCTGGGCGATTAATTGATTTTTTTTTCAATTAATTTGAATTTATGTTTTAGGACGATGTTTAAAAATGAAAATCGATTTTCACTCTAACTTTGGGACGGCACCTGGGTCAAAATTAGATCTCAGGACGTAGCCCATTTCACCGACCACATTAACTCTTGTGGACAACCACGTCGAGTTCACCAGGCAGCTGCTGCGTAGCACTGGGTGCACCTGGGCCCACCAACTTGGCACTCAGGCCCGCCCAATCAGAAGGCTCGCTTTTCTGCTGGATCATCCGGTGAACAGCAGTCAACGAATACCGTTTCCATGATCTGACCACATGACCAACAGAAATAAAACGATTCTTGTTCTGGCGGCATGGTGGCGCAGTGGT
The DNA here is from genome assembly GCA_022114975.2 of Lampris megalopsis. Taxonomy (NCBI): domain Eukaryota; kingdom Metazoa; phylum Chordata; class Actinopteri; order Lampriformes; family Lampridae; genus Lampris; species Lampris megalopsis. The sequence continues at coordinate 520,465 of JAJHIY020000013.1, read as the reverse complement.
TAGCACGGTCGCCTCACAGCATGAACGCCATGGGTTTGAGCCCCCAAGGTAGTCCAACCTTGGGGGTCGTCCCGGGTCGTCCTCTGTGTGGAGTTTGCATGTTCTCCCCGTGTCTGTGTGGGTTTCCTCCGGGTGCTCCGGTTTCCTCCCACAGTCCAAAGACGTGTAGGTCAGGTGAACAGGCAGCACTAAAATTGTCCCTAGGTATGAATAGGTGTGTGTGTGTGTGTGTGTGTGTGTGTGTGTGTGTGTGTCGGCCCTGTGATGACCTGGCGGCCTGTCCAGGGTGTCTCCCCGCCTGCCGCCCAATGACTGCTGGGATAGGCTCCAGCATCCCCGCGACCCCGAGAGCAGGAAAAGCGGTTCGGATAATGGATGGATGGACGGATGGACGGACGGACGGACGGACGGATGGACGGATGGATGGAATTCTTGTTGCTTGCTTCCTGTTCACCATATGATGATGGCATGTAAGATATTTTTCGTGTGGCGGCCCCTCCTCGTTCACTCAGTGTGCAGCCTGCACACTGCAGAGGAACAGAAGTCTACTTTCCACCAGCTAGCTGCTTTTAATGTGGGGTAAGATAAAAACCACAGCTACGCAAAGCACAAAGCAAACAAGCAAGCAAGACAGCGGCCGCCCTAAAACACCCGCCAAAAAGCCGGTACCACCACCGAATCATTTCCCCTTACTATCCCATACGAGAAGCAGGGGCCCCGGTGCCAAAACATTACAATTCATCTTTGTTTGCTTTTTTTTAAATAATTTTCACTGTAAAATAAAAACACAACTCATCTGAGCAAACCTCTTTGTCTTCTGTAGTTTGTTTTTAAGAAAAAAAAATCAATTAAAATCATAAATCGGGTGTGGTGTGAAAAAATAAAAATCACAGATTTTATTTTGAGGCCGTATTGCCCAGCTCTACGTCTCCCACCGGAGGCTCGGCTAACTCCTGAGGCTCACTAATGGCTCCTCATCCCACTTTCCCTCCAACCTCTTCCAGCTTCACCCTCGTCACCTCTCCTCCCAGCAGCAGGCTTACAGGGCAGGGCGCCGTGCAGCCGACGCGCTGGGAAAAAAAGGACAGATGGGGAAAACTTAGGAGCTCCTCCTTCCTCCTCACCCCTCCGTCGCCTCCTTTCCCTCCTTTCATCTCCACCGGTGATTGACAGAGGAAGCCCTCTCTTGCGTCTGCCTCCCATCTCTTCTCCTTCTCCACTCTTCCTCCTCTTTCCCGTTGATTGACACTTGAAAAGACCGCTTAAAGAGTTTTTTTTCCCCTTCAGCGCGCACACAGACGGGCTCTAAGTAATAAAAATGAGTTGTGGCGGCCAGAGAGAGAGAGAGAGAGAGCGAGAGAGAGAGAGAGAGAGAGAGAGAGAGAGCAAGCGAGAGAGAGCGAGAGAGAGCAAGAGAGAGAGAGCAAGAGAGAGCAAGAGAGAGAGAGCGAGAGAGAGCAAGAGAGAGAGAGAAAGAGAGAGAGAGAGCGAGAGAGAGAGAGAGAGAGAGCGAGAGAGAGAGAGAGCAAGCGAGAGAGAGAGAGAGAGAGAGAGAGAGAGAGAGAGAGAGAGAGAGCAAGAGAGAGAGAGAGAGAGAGAGAGAGAGAGCAAGCGAGAGAGAGCGAGAGAGAGAGCGAGAGAGAGAATGCTAGAATTGAAGGAATGCAGGCGACTGGAGAGGTAAATAAGATAGAGTCATACTGAATGACTACTCTACATTTTCCCAATGTGGTTTTGTTCTCGTGATAACGGGCCCGTGCTGAATTACAGGTATACGACGGGGTTGTGAAGTATACACCGTGCAGAGGGTCACGCCACATGATTTCATTTGAACATAAATGAATCGTTTTGAGATTGTTTTGGAGGCAGAGAAAGAGAAATAGTAGCGAAAACCTCTTGTCTGTCAAATCTGATGCTGCATTTCACACATCTCTGAAAGTTAATATCAAAGCTCCGACTAGGAAATGTATGATAGCACTGCAACTAATAGGAGTTGATTAATTAGTCGGCTGACAAACGATTAATCCAATTTTCCGACCCTATGTCTAAGGCTGGGCCCAGACACCCTACGGAGGAAACTCATTTCAGCTGCTTGTAGCCGCGATCTCACCCTTTCGGTCACTATGAATGTTATGTTATCAGCGCATATGCCCCGCAAGCTGGGTGTGAGATGGAAGAGAAAGAAGAATTCTGGACTGAGTTGGATGAAGTGGTGGAGAGGGTACCCAAGGAGGCGAGAGTGGTGATTGGAGCGGACTTCAATGGGCATGTTGGTGAAGGGAACAGAGTTGATGAGGAGGTGATGGGCAGGTATGGTGTCAAGGAGAGGAATGTTGAAGGACAGATGGTGGTGAATTTTGCAAAAAGGATGGAAATGACTGTGGTGAATACATATTTCAAGAAGATGGAGGAACACAGGGTGACATATAAGAGTGGAGGAAAGTGCACACAGGTGGACTATATCTTATACAGGAGGGGCGATCTGAAAAGGATTGGAGACTGCAAGGTGGTGACAGGGGAGAACGTAGCTGGACAGCAAAGCCAAGAATCAAATGGTGGAAGTTGAAGAAGGAAGACTGTTGTGCGACATTCAGGGATGAGTTAAGACAGGCACTGGGTGGTAGTGTAGAGTTGCCGGATGTCTGGACAACCACTGTAGAAACAGTGAGGGAGACAGCTAGGAAGGTACTTGGTGTGTCATCAGGACAGAGGGAGGAAGACAAGGAGACTTGGTGGTGGGATGAGGAAGTACAGCAAAGTATAGAGGAAGAGGTTGGCAATGAAGAAGTGGGCTAGTTAGAGAGATGAAGAAAGTAGACAGGAGTACAAGATGTGGTGTGAGGGGAAGGGAGAGATGGCAATGAAGGATGGAGATGATTTGCGACAGAAGGGTACCAGCAAGAGTTAAAGGGAAGATTTACAAGGTGGTTGTGAGACTTGCTATGTTATATGGTTTGCAGACAGTGGCACTCATGAAGATTAGGAATGAGTATATTAGAGGGACAGCTCAGGTTGGACGGTTTGGAGACAAAGCAAGAGAGGCAAGATTGAGATGGTTTGGACATGTGTGGAGGAGAGATGCTGAGTATATTGGGAGAAGGATGCTGAATAAGGAGCTGCCAGGGAAGAGGAAAAGGAGGAAGACCAAAGAGGAGGTTAATGGATGTGGTGAGGGAGGACATGCAGGTTGCCGGTGTCACAGAGGAAGATGAAGAGGACAAGAAGAGATGGAAATGGATGATCCGCTATGGCGCCCCCTAACAGGAGCAGCAAAAAGTAGTAGTAGTAGTAGTATATTAAAAATGTCAAAATTGATAACTTTTCCCACTGGCATTTTTGTAGCAACATCCATTCAATGTATTGGCGTTCTGTAATCCCTCCTCTATATATACTATTTGTAGTTGTTGCCGGTGGGTCCGCCATTCTCATCCAGTATTAAAATGTAATGGTGCCTACACAGGAAACGTGTCAAGTCTGCAGAAGAAGATGACGAAGAAGAAGACGAAGAAGAAACTTGCATGTGGAAATGCAGAAGAGCAAGCAATAGGTGCTAAAATACAAAACCAATCATTATCCTTGCATTTCATTAATTAAATGTTTAATCTCAATCGATATCTCGCTCAGTATTACCGTGCCAGATGACACGGGTTATCCTATTGCTGGATTACCTTGCTGGTGTTACATCAAAATCTGTGACCATCGAAAATTATGACCTGCATGTCTTCAGGATTTTTGCTTTAAATGGCTCCCTGGGATTTGTGGTATGAAAACAAATTTCTCGGACCACTTGATGTCACCTAATCCACCGAAACTGGAGAAATTAAGGATAACCACTGTAATGGTTACTGGCATGCAGCTGTTCTTGACCCCTCTGTAATGCATTATCTCTCTCTCCACCTTCCCAATTAGCCATCTCCTCTTCTCTCTGTCTGCCAACTTCGGCCAGGACTCAAAGCAGCGCCGTTATCAGCACCGGTTATATTGCTCCGCACTCTACAGCTTATGGACGCTACAAACTGCTTATGTGCAATAAGGTCACTGTAATCGTACATTAGCCTCCTCTACGTAGCTCAGCCTGCCCTGATGGGGCTGTTAATTAATGAACTGCAGGTGGTGTTATGTGGAAGTTTAAGAAGAGTTGATGGTTTCCCTCACCCCCGTTCATCACTCCTCAAACAGTCGGCTTGTAATGAGCTGCCGGGCAGCAGCGCAGCCACCCAGCGAGAAGGTGCAGAGAGCAAAATGTCTGATGAGGAGAAATGGACGCCGTATTTCTGCTCGATTTTCTTCCAGGTTTTTACGCGTTTCGCAGGGAAAAGTGCTAGAGTCGTTGATGCTTAACAGGGATTACACAAACAAATTTAAAATTGCTCCGATCCTTGTTAAAGTTTTGTAGGGGAACGGGTTTGGATTATAATGTTCTATTGGAAATTCACGTTTTTGTTTTTCTTAACGTCACCTGCAGGCCCGTATCAGTTGCCACTGCTAAGTGAGGACAGTGAAAACTTGTTTTGAATGACGCCGTTTTAATCTACTGTTTCTGGCATTTCTTCCTCAGTCGCTCTTTCATTGTCCTGTGTTCTGCCGTCTGATCAGAAAAATGGGAGACAGAGTCGATCAGAGGTGGCTGACGAGGTTACACTTGCCGCTGGTCTAACTTCTTCAATAAGGTTGAACATGGAGGCTGAAGAAGACCCTTCATCTGAAGCCGACATTCTGTTCTGCTGACCCTGTCACAGCGCTTCCCTGGGTTCATGTTTTTCTGGGCCGGAAGTGGCATCTAAAGAACAACACCTCAACACAACGGCGAGCAGCCAGCTGTCAAAACAGCTGTATGTATGTGTATATATATATATATATATATATATATATATATATATATATATATATATATATACACACACGTATATATATATATATATATATATATATATATACACGTATATATATACGTATATATATACGTATATATATACGTATATATATACGTATATATATATACTATATACACCACTCTTTAGCACCACACACAACTGTAACAAACCTTCGTCATTTCTGTGCTTAAAGCAATGGTGCAAAGCACTTTGCAATTTTTCAATCAATCAAGTGCTTTTGAGTTTGAACACTCTGAGTTGTATATACTGAAATACATCCGGCGTCATGATACTACAAGCCAACAAATAAAATCATCTTCAGTGGTCATGTTGAGGTATTAGAATAGAGATGGGTAAGTTTAGGTTTGGGTTTGGTTAAGGTCAGGGTAAGGATCCGGGAGGCTGGTTGTTGTGTTATAATCCATCCAGCCATTATCCAAGCCACTTATCCCAATTGGGGTCACGGGATGCTGGAGCCTATCCCAGCAGTCATTGGGCGGCAGGCAGGGAGACACCCTGGAAAGGCCGCCGGTCCATCACAGGGCCAACACATTCACACATTCACACCTAGGGACATTTTAGTACGGCCAATTCACCTGACCTACATGTCTTTGGACTGTGGGAGGAAACAGGAGCCCCCGGAGGAAACCCACGCAGACACGGGGAGAACATGCAAACTCCACACAGAGGACGACCCGGGACGACCCCCAAGGTTGGACTACCCCGGGGCTCGAGCCCAGTGGTTATAATGGTTATAATCCATGTTGAGTGTAAATAGGGTTTAAAAGTAGAACTCCTCACTTACGTCCTCGTTCATCAATACGTTGGTAATCGACGTATTTTGGGCCCTGAAATGTTTTGTACATGGCCCTGTGATGGTCTAGCAGCCTGTCCAGGGCATCTCCTCGCCTGCCGCCCAATGACTGCTGGGATAGGCTCCAGCATCCTCGCGACCCTGTGAGCAGGCTAAGCGGTTTAGATGATGGATGGCTGGATGCATGTTTTATACAGATGTTTCGTCTGTGTCAGTAGGCTGGACTTCTTATAGCTTTGAGATGCAGTTTGTGTGTCTTTGTGTCATCCCCCTGCTTGTCCACCTCCAATCAAAATGCTGTATTCAAATTCTTTTAGTCACACAAAATTTGCATTGCATTGTAACAGATCAATATAAAACAAGCAACAACAAAGAAAAAAAATCAAAACCATTCTAACCACTGTCTTTTATGTGATGGAAGCAAGTGAGTATGCAACTGATATGCAGTGTAGATTCATTTTTTTCTAAATGTGACCTGATCGGCCACTTCAATGTTTTGAATAGTCAAATTAGCTATTAAAATGACAAAAGAGCATTATTCAGACTCATTTACGGGGTTAAATTCACCATAATCATGTTTCTCTCGGAAAGGCTCGTGGTAAAAGTGACAGGGCGGCAAGTAAATCAAGGTCAACAGAAAGTGTGCAGTTAAATTAAGGTCAGAAGGAGGGCATTTTCATATTCAGTCTACCCGCCCTTATTCCGAGTTGGCAAACATGGCTCTCATTTACATGCGGTGAAAGTGCTGCAGCTGCACTCTGAAGGTGAAAGGCTCAGAGAATATTAGAGAAAATTTACATTGCATCTACATAAGATTATTATGACCTACAACTTCATCATGGTAGTCAAAGTAGGAGTCTCCTATCCTGTGTGGAAGGTATTCTGCAACAGTACTAACCATGCATTGAGACATTTTTACTCTGCAATTACCTTGCACCACTGCAGAGGCCATGGTCGAAATCCCCCGTCGGTATATTTTGTTCTCCATCTATCTTGTACAAAGGTATTTATTGCTTTGGCCACCGCACAATAATCTCGCCATCCAATGCCCTGAAGTAGAGCTGTGTGAGTATTTCATAATTCAGCTAAACAGCACAGTGGCCTCAGCGAGAACATAGAGGGAAAAAAATGGGATTTTTATGATGACTCCGGGGAATAATTACCTTCTTTGTCAACATAATGTCAGAGGTTAAATTTTAGTGTTTCATTCCTCATTAAACACTGATAACGTACCCTGGAGGCGGATACTGAAGCACTGGAACGAAATGGATAAAATCAACCTGGATGTTTCAAGTGATGGAGGAGGGTGGGATGGATAAATAGATGAGAACAAAGATGGGCGGGTGGTGTTAAATACACAGATAAGAGAAAACGGTGGAGCTGGATCTCACTTTTTTATTTTCTTTGACCACAACTGTCTCAGTCAAGGTCACCGAAGAAAAATCTTTGCCCTGTAGAAGCTTTGATGGTACAGACGTCCTCACAGATACTAATGGAATTCATATCTGTGCTGTGAGGACGCGTGTCAGCACCTCCTCTGCCAACAGACTTGAACTGTATCTGTTCAACAGGACTCTATTAAGCGTCCCCTCTGCCAACAGCAGTATCACCCAGCTGTTTTTTGGCCAATACTAATAGAGTTTTCTATCAAGGCCTGATGGATGATGTGGTGACTTGGAACAGGCTTGGTGTAGCTGAGCATCCCCAAGGAATGAAAGTAGGGGATGAAAATCCTCAGTACAGGGGCTGAAAGGGAGATAGGTAATGCACCATCACCCTGTTTCGTGCTAGTCGGCCTCCACAGCAAAAAGCTTTTCTGACTCAAGGTTATTCTTGAATCTTCACTGTTCAACCTCAGTCATCATATCTACTGCTTCGACATCAGTACTAATACACTTAATATTTACAATGTGTTGATTGGATGTGTAGCATCCAGCTTCTCCACTGACTGTACTTTCAACACCCATCTGTTGTTTGATTTGAAGTGAGAAATGCTCATGTCTTGCTTTACAGGAGAATATTAATTTGACTGAAAATGTAGATTTCATATAGCTGTACTTTTGGAGCCCATTCCGCTTCCGGTGTGGGAAGATGGCGGGGTGAATTCACATCTGCGGTGGCCTCACCCAGTGCTGCCCATGCAGTGTTTTGGTCGATGTCTGCGTCTAAGTTTGTCTTCGTTTGATGGCTGGGAGAGCTGGCGCAGGATCGGGTGGGAGAGCTTGGTCTGCTGCGTCCTGTGGGCCCAGGTACCACGGCCCTGCCCGGAGCTGTGTCCGAAGAGGTAACACCGAGAGCGTTCTGACAGGACGCAGAAGCGGGGCAAGCTAAGCTAACTGCTAGCCCATGCAGAGCAGCAGTTCCGATAACACTGAGGATGGTCTGGTGGTGGCTTCGTCTAGCCTTGACTGTGTTTTTAGTGTCGTCGTGTGGAGTGTGGGGAGGTGTGTCGAAGGTGTCTGGTTGGGAGAGCTAGCATTGGATTGGCTGAGGCAGCTTGGTCTGCTGCATCCTGTGGGCCCAAGGACCATGGCCCTGACCGGAGCTGCGCCTGAAGAGGAAACATCGACAGAATGCAGAAGCGGGCAGGCTAAGCTAACTGCTAGCCAATGCAGACCAGCGGTTCCGACAGTCATCCTGGCTGGCTTTCGTTCTCCTGGAAAGTGATTTTTTTGTTGTTGTTTAGTTTAGATATATGTGCTAGTTTGGATGTAGTATGTGTTCTTGTAGTTTTTGGAAATGTGTTTTTGTCTTTGTGTTGCACTGCTGCGGGCTGGGGAAACGATGTTTTGTTTCTTTTCATGTGCGGAAGTGCATGAAATGAAATGACAAAGGAAGTGTTTCTGATTCTCATTCTCATTCCCTGGCATCATATATATAGACACTGTTGACAAAGCATTGACATATGGCGAGCAAGGTGCCCTTCAGCATCTGTTGGAGACATGGTAAGTTAACCTAGCTAACCTAAACCCTGAACTTAACTGTTACCTATGTCACGGCTCTGGCCATGACTCTGGATTTTCCTTATGTTTCTGTGTTCCACACCTTCCGTGGGTCTCCCCCTCCCTGGTCTATCTGTCTGTGTGTTTGAGGTGTGGGTGTGGGTCACTCTCTCCCCCCTGGCTCCTGTTTCGCCTCCTCACCTGTCTGCAATCAACTCCTCAGCGTATAAGAACCCCAGCTGTCCTTCCACCCACTGCTAGATTGTTCAGCCTGTTTCTGTGGTTTCCCTCATGCCCTCCGCCCACCCACGCCACTGCTGCCCATCTGCTTCACCAGCTCACTGGTGGCTTACTTTGTACATCTTCAGTATGTCTCAAGTGATCACCAAAATAAATTGTCTTACTGGTAAATTGAGAAGTTCTGAAGTTGCAACATGGTTCCACTTGAGTCAACAATGGTGTCTCAGCTGAACAGGTACACGCCAACGCTCCTGGGGTTGTTCAATATGAAGGGAGAAGCAGTTGGTCAACACATCACTGATACAGGTGAGGTAAAAGTGGTACACCCCCCCCTTTCTCTCCAATTGTACTTGGCCAATTACGCCACTCTTTCGAGCCTTCCCAGTCACTGCTCCACCCCCTCTGCCAATCTGGGGAGGGCTGCAGACTACCACACGCCTCCTCCGATACATGTGGAGTCGCCAGCCGCTTCTTTTCACCTGACAGTGAGGAGTTTCACCAGGGGGACGTAGCATGTGGGAGGATCACGCTATTCCCCCCAGCTCCCCCTTCCCCGTGAACAGGCACCCCAACCAACCAGAGGAGGCGCTAGTAAAGCGACCAGGACACATACTCGCGTCCAGCTTCCCACTCGCAGACACAGCCAATTGCGTCTGTAGGGACGCCCGCCCAAGCCGGGGGCAACACGGGGATTCGAACCAGTGAGCCCCGTGTTGGAAGGCAATGGAATAGACCGCTAAGCTACACAGATGCCCCAAAGTGGTACATATTAATTGTGTAGTTTCTTGTTTAGTTATCTCGCCTGGATTTGGTAGATTTTTCAAATAACATTTTTCGTTAACAAGTTTTAAGTAGTTTTGAATGGTTTTCCTCCCCCCCAAAATGTTTTTTTGTCTTTTCATTTTTCATCTTATTTATTCAAGGACCCATGTGCCTCTGTGGTGAAGAAGAGAGATGACTCTGAGATGCCTCACTGAGTATTTAGGAGAGAGGACAGTAGCTCATCTCTATCAGGTAAGGGTAAAACAAATAGTTTGACATTTTGGGAAATGTATTCTCAGAATGAGGTATCTCATGTCTATGTGGTAAAGGAGACAAATATCGTGACATTTCCAGGCCCATGTTTTTATTCTTGGGCTCTACTGAAATATCTTCGCATGCTCTACAGTTGACAAAAGTTGATTTGTCTTACACTGACCTTACATGCAGCTCTTAAGCTTCTGTATCTTTGGCCAAGAAACAGTTACAGCACGTAAGTCAACCTGAAATTCAGACCTGGTTTATACAGCAATTGAGTTTTCAGAATCAGAAACACGTTGTCATTTCATTTCATTTCATGTACTTGCCCACAACAGTGAGACATAAAGACAAAAACACATATCACAAACTACAAGAACACACATCCAAACTAACACATATATCCAAACTAAACAAAAAACAAAAAAAAATCACTGAACGAACGTCGGCCAAGATGACTGTCAGAACTGCTGGTCTGCATTGGCTAGCAGTTAGCTTAGCCTGTCCCACTTCCGCATCCTGTCATACTGCCCTAGGTGTTTTCTCTTTGGGCGCAGCTCCGGTCAGGGCCGTGTCCTTGGGCCCACCGGACGCAGCAGACCAGGCACCCTCAGCCGATCCAACGCCAGCTCTCCTAGCCAGACACCTTCGACACACCTCCCCGCACTCCACCTGACGACACTAAAAACACAGCCGAGGCGAGGCGAGGCCGCCGCCAGACCACCCTTGGTGTTACCTCTTCGGGTGCAACTCCAGGCAGGGCCGCGGTCCCTGGGCCCACAGGATGCAGCAGACCAAGCTCTCCCAGCCGATCCTGCGCCAGCTCTCCCAGCCATCAAACGAAGACAAACTTAGACGCAGACGTGGACAAAGACACCGCACTAACTCCTCAGCTGGTTTTCTTTCTAAGTCCGAGCACCAGAGAAGAGGAGACACGCCTGGCGCAGATCTGCACTTTACTGAGTGCACTCTTGTAGTTTCTGTTATTTCTCATCAGGCACATTTGGCTTTGACACAGTTCAGCAACTGTAATGGAAGAACACACTGATCTACAAACAGTTCAGAAACCCAGACAGTCCCAGCACTAGGTCACCTCGTCCATTCAATATGACCAACCGTCAAAAGTTTTCACCCTCTATTCTAACAAACTCATTTCCTTTACACACAGTCATTAAGAACTTTTTATAGTCCCATAAACATAATACATATTCTCTCTCTCTCTCTCTCTCTCACACACACACACACATTAAGGTCAGAGGGTCACTTTAACTGCCACAAGGATAATGAGAAATCAGCAGTGAAACAAATTGGCGCTGTTCCCTCCCTGATACCCTCATAAAGGATGTGAGGGTATGTGATGTGTGTTTACCCATGTGTCCGCCTGCATCTGTGTGTGTGTGTGTGTGTGTGTGACAGATTAATGATACAGCGACCTTGGGTGTTGAGGAAGAGCTCCCAATGGTCAGAGTTATGCCACCGCAGGCCAGCACACTGTGAGCAGCAGCCACCTGTTCGTGTGTGTTTATCACAGAGGAAGTGCGACGCAGTGAGACTGACAAAAACTGATGACATTTTGTGTAAAGTAGTGAAAGTTCGGCAGACCGGCGGCTCCGATAACACCGAGGGCGGTCTGGCGACGGCCTCATCTGGTTTTTGGTGTCGTCGTGAGGAGTGCGGGGAGGTGTGTCGAGGGTCTCTGGCTGGGAGGGCTTTGTTTGCTTAGACCGGTGGGCCCGGGGACCACGGCCCCTGCCCGGAGCTGCGCCCGAGGAGGAAATGCCAAGGGCGGTCTTGACAGGATGCAGAAGCGGGGCGGGCTAAGCTAACTGCTAGCCCATGCAGACCGGCGGCTCCGACAGTCATCCTGGCTGGCGTTCGTTCCCTTGGACAGTGATTTTTTTGTTTAGTTTTGATATATGTGTTCATTTGGGTACGTGTGTTCTAGTAGTTTTTGGGTGTGTTTTTGTCTTTGTGTTGCACTGCTGTGGGCTGGAAGAAACGGCATGTCATTTCATTTCATGTACGCAAGTGCATGAAGTGAACTGACAAATAAAGTGCTCTGGAGCAAGGCACTTAACCCTTGCTGAATTCCAGTGTGTAGAGAAGTGTTGATAGACCACCAGTACAAGCCTGTACCCTGCACTGGACACACACGACCGAACATGGATCTGTAGAACCACGGTGGTGCAGAACAGGAAACAGGGCAGTGGAGGGTAAACTCAATTACATGCAGTTTACCCATCTATCCATCCATTATCCAAACCGCTTATCCTGTTCTCAAGGTCATGGGCATGCTGGAGCCTATCCCAGCAGCCACTGGGCGGCAGGCGGTGAGACAGTCTGGACAGGCCGCCAGGCCATCACAGGGCCCCCCCCCCCCACACACACCTAGGGACAATTTAGTATGGCCGATTCACCTGATCTCCATGTCTCTCGACTGTGGGAGGAAACCGGAGCCCCCGGAGGAAACCCACACAGACACGGGGAGAACATGCAAACTCCACACAGAGGACGACCCAGGACGACCCCCAAGGTTGGACTACCCCGGGGCTCGAACCCAGAACCTTCTTGCTGTGAGGCGACCGCGCTAACCACTGCGCCGCTGTGCCATTTACCCACCTTTTTAAAACCTGCATTACATAAATGCATAGTATACAAAGTAAACCATGTATTTCAATTGGAATACACATAAATTGAGGCTTTTACTGAAAACACGGACTATGTTAGTAGTTTGTTGTCCAATGATGACAAATCATTGTTTAAAGGTCGGACGTTACCCACCTTTTTTATTCTCCACAACACCGCCGGTAGGAAAGGTTCTGGCCAAAAGGAAAGAAAAGAGAACGTGTGCTCAGTCAGCAAACCAAGGACATATAAGAAAAGCACAGCAGGCAGCGTGTTCAAGTATTTACACTTTACCCGAGGTCTCGGTGCTAAGTTGACGATCGTCCCTCGTGGTTACAGACACAGATTCATAAAGTCAAACACCTTCAACCCAGGATGTAGCCCGAGCCAGGCTTCCTATTCACATTAATGAGCATTGGCCACGGGGAGGTGAAATCTGTGTTTACACCGCAACCGACTACACCTGTAATCTGTAAAACACAAGACTGACGACTGTTTTATTGTTCTCGGTCTCGTCGCTCTTTAGCTATTTGGGGCCAGACTTTGCTAATACCTCACTAATAGAAACATTTCCCCCCTGTTAGGCTAATCCCACAGTTCCACTGGGATTATTGGTTTTAATTTGGCCGGGCTCCCAAATCCTGGCAGCTCTAATTGGGGAGTTGCATGAAATAATGAGATATGAAATAATCCATTATATCTTCATAATTCAATTTTCATACGGGAGACATTTCAGTCTAATATGTGTGCACGCACAAACACAGGGAAGTGTGTGTGTGTGTTGTATAAAATACAACAAGAAATTAATCCACAGCACAGAAATTGTGATATTATTTCTAGAGTCTCTGGGGGGTGAACCATACGGATATGCACTGTAACACATACGTATATCGTACTGATATGCTGTCATATGTCCCAATTCTCTTTTTTTTCCCCTTTAGATTTCCTTCCCAATTACCCCACTCTTCCGAACACGTGCCCTCAACCGACCAGAGGAGGCGCTAGTGCAGCGACCAGGACACATACTCACATCGGCCAATTGTGTCTATAGGGACGCCTGACCAAGCCGGAGGTAACACAGGGATTCGAACCGCCGACCCCCGTGTTGGTAGGCAACGGAACAGACTGCTATGCGACCCGGACGCCCCGTCCCAATTATCTTTAAGTTGAAGGTTGAACTGACTGACTAAACTCATCGCATGTACACACACACACACACACACACACACACACAAAGAGAATCCACCTACACATGTTAAACACACATATACTTGCAGACGCTTATGCCTCCTCTCTAACCTCGCCTTCTTCTTTTCTTCCCGCTGTCGCAGACACACACATACACACATATATATATATATATATATACACATATATATATATATATATATATATATATATATATATATATATATATATATATATATATATATATATATATACACACACACACAGGTGCCGTTTTCCTGTTTCCACTCGGGGCGATGAAGTCCTTTGCTTGGTTAAGGGGAGAGTGGGGTCGGACGGATTGGGAGGGAGGGGCAATGTAGAAGCTAACAGTATTTCATATGGCCGTGAAGGCTGGTGCCACACATTTGGCTGCAGGTTGGACACATGCAAATTGGATCTCAGCAGGCTGGATCCCAGCACAATGCTGATGGCACCTCACAAATCACTGGGTAGGGGGAAATATGGCTCCCTCGAGCATATGAGAGAGAGAGAGAGCGAGAGAGAGAGAGAGAGAGAGAGAGAGAGAGAGAGAGGATAAGATGCTCGGCTGAATGTAATCATGACAATATAATCGTGGGATGGAGAACTCAATATCTGCTGTAATCTCACTCCCCTTTTCGCTTCCTTTTGTTCGCTCCCTCACTATCACTCTCTCCATTACGGTTCCTCAGAGTTGAAATTCCTGTTTTGTTTTGTTTTTTTTCTAAATAGTTTTACTTCCCCACCTTCTTGTGTTGAAGCCTACAATAGCAGTTAATTAGACCCAGTGCCAGGCAGCTCTCAGTACCACGATTAATCTCTTTATACCTCTCTCTCTCTTTCTGTCTTTGCCTCGCCGTCTCTTCATCTTTGTGTCTTTCTCTCTGTGGGTCTCACCTGTCACTTTGCAACAGAATAAGCCAATGAACTCCGCAGTCAGACCCGCTTTTATGCTGATTTCATCGTTGGGTCTTTTTTTCCCCCTGCTACCGCATATCAACCCAGATAGAGAGCGAGAGAGGAAAAGAGAGAGAGAGAGAGAGAGGACAAAGAATAGGATAGAGCGACTGATGGCGATACCGAGAGCTACCTAGCCTAGTGCTGAGACAAATTAACTACCATTGTTGGCTTTGATACGGAGGGAGAGGAAATGATGTTGGAAAAGGTTCAGGGGGAAATGGAGTCTGAACTCTGAAAATCTGTGAGCATGAAAAGAGAGAGCGTGAAAGAGACAGATAAGCAGAGGAGCAGAGGGAGAGTTGGGGGAAAAATATCTGAACCTCGCCATCCAACGGGAAATAAAATTGTCTGCATAGCTTATAAATGTTAATCGTTATCCAGTAAGTGCGCGGAAGCTCTCGTAATCTAAAACTTCAAATAACACAAGTACAACCTAAAGGGATGCCAGACTTTCCACAGCACAATATTTTGCCTAATCTCTGGCGATAACTCGAGGTACATTGGACCAATATGCTACTCGGCACTGTTGTATTGTGCTACGTCTCAGTCTACTCAAATGCACATTATTGTTGCAGTATTGAATGGCAACAGTTTACATACACAACAACTTGTCTATCATATGTCTTAAGCCGCATTCAGACATGATGCAGCTCGGGCAACTCGTTGGCAGACTCAATTCATTTTCTATGCGAGCGAGCGACACAGGACACACTTGGGGCTATCACTATTATGGGCAAGGCCGCGACCTGTAAAAAGTTGAGATATGCTGAACTTTTGAGTAGTATGAGCAACACATCGCCTGGCAACAAACAGCCAATCCCATTCAACCGTCTCACTTACCTACCATGCTGAAACAACAAACCAAACTTTGGTTCCGACTTCCCAGTTCCCGCTAGAACAAACAAGAATGAGAAGCTCACCACTTATGGTCAGTAGACTCCTGGTTTTATACAGTTTTCAGATAGCAGGATCATCACACTAAAATAGACACGATGAAGAAACGGGTCCGCGGTGGTGTAGCGGTCTAAGCATCGGCTTTGCGTCGATGCAGTTGCCCACTGGGGACCGGGGTTCGCGCCTCGGTCTCGTTAGATCCGACTATGGCCGGACTCGATGAAGCAGCAATAATTGGCAACGCTGTCTTCAGGAGGGGGATGGAGTCGGCTTGTGTTTGTCACATGAATGCGTCTCTGTGTGTGTCGGAAAAAGCAGTGGTTCGGCCTGCGTTCGCCTTGTCACAAAAGTGGTGAGGCGTCTTCTTCGAGACTGTCGGCCGGAGAGATGCAGTTGGCGAACGCATGCAGTATGAGGGTGGGTGTTTGAACTAAAATACGGATCGATTGGCCACTAAATTGGGAGAAAAAGGGGAAAATCAGAAATAAATGTGTATGTGTATATATATATATATGATGAAGAAAGAGGTGATTCATGAATACATTATCCCATTTCATCTCATCATCAGCCACTTCTTTGGGGTCAGGTCGCGGTGGCACCAAGCTAAATAGGGCACACCAGACGTCCCTCACCCCAGCAATGCCCTCCAGCTCCTCCTGGGGGACCCCAAGATGTTCCCAGGCCAGATTGGACCTGTAGTCCCTCCAGCGAGTTCTGGGTCTACCTTGGGGTCTCCTCCCACTTAGACGTGCCCGGTAAACCTCCAAATGAAGGCACCCAGGAGGCATCCTAATCAGATGCCCGAACCACCTCAACTGGCTCCTTTCGATGTGAAGGAGCAGCAGCTCTACTCCGAGCTCCTCACCCTATCTCTAAGGCTGAGCCCAGACAACCTACAGAGGAAATTCATTTCAGCTGCTTGTATCCGCGATCTCACCCTTTCGGTCACTACCCAAAGCTCATGACCATAGGTGAGGGTTGGAATGAAGTTTGACTGGTAAATTGAGAGCTTTGCCTGCCGGCTCAGGTCCCTCTTCACCACAACGGTCCGGTACAATGTCTGCATTACTGCTGATGTTGCACCAATCTGCCTGTTGATCTCCCGCTCCATCCTACCCTCACTCGTGAACAAGACCCCGAGATACTTGAACTCCTTCAATTGAGGCAACAACTCATGCCCAGAATACCCTCTGAGAATCACCACCTTAACGTGGTGGAGGGGTTTGAGTGTCCCGGTGATCCTGGCAGCTGTGTTGTCAGGGGCAATAGCTCCTGGTAGGGTCTCCCAAGGCAAATTGCTTCCAGGAGAGGGGCCAGACTAAGAGTACTTCCCTACAAACCCAATGAAATTACAACAGCAGAACTACAGCACCTTGTCCGGAAAGGGAAACTGGGGCCCCGTCCTGGAGCCAGACCTGGGAAGGGGAGGTCGCCGGTGAGCATCTGGTGGCCAGGCCTTGGCCGATGGGGCCCGGTTGGGCCCAGCCCAAAAAAGCAACATGGAGCCACCATCTCATGGACCCTTCCCCCATGGGGATGAGTATTGGGGTAGGGTGCAATGCAGGCCGGGCAGCAGGCAAAGGCGGGGACAGGGGCGTGCTGACTTCCGGTATTGCAGACTGGTGCTCAGGACATGGAAATGAATGGATTATGTAGATTAGATTCTATGATAGATTATATATGAATTGTTGAATATTGTATGCACACTGACAAAGCAAAAACAAATGGAGTGATTACAAGTTACCAAGTGATTACCAAGTTTGGAGTAAGGAAGCCACCTCACGACTGCAGGACTGCTTTGGAAGCACAAACTGGGAAGTGTTTGCACAGGGAGCAGACTTAGAGGAATGCAATTCAGCCGTCCTGGCCAACATTCACTTCTGTACTGAGACAGCACAAACCACCAAAACCATCAAGGTATTTCAAACCAGAAGCCATGGCTAGATAGAATGTGCGGTCTCTGCTCAGGGCTCGAGATGCTGCCTTCAGGACAGGTGACATGCCGGCCTACAAAAATGCCCGGAGGGACTTGAAGAAGGGCATTAGAGAGGCTAAATCCAGGTACAAGCAGTGCTTGAGGAGCACTTTACACACAACGACAATGCCCAGAGCATGTGGAGAGGTATTAAAAATAACAGATTACAAATGCTGCACCCCACACATCACCCGTGACAGCGCACTCCCCGACACGCTTAACCAGTTCTTTGCGTGCTTTGAAATGCAGAACAGCGGAGTGAGGGCCTAAATGACCTTATCCAAGGAAGAACATGCACTGGTCCTTCAGTACCATCAGGTGAAATCCACCCCGAGGAGAATCGATATCGCCAAAGCGGCAGGACCAGATAGAGTGTCGGGCCACACACTGAAGACATGCGCTGACCAACTAACAGGGTGTTCACCGACATCTTCAACCTCTCCTTACAACAGGCTGTAGTCCCCACCGGCTTTAAATCCACCACCATTGTACCTGCACCCAAGAAGACAGCAGTCAACTGCCTCAATGACTATCGCCCAGTTGCCCTGACCCCAGTTATTATGAAGTGCTTTGAGAGGATTATACTTGCTCACATCAAGGACATCATCCCCACAGATCTGG
The DNA here is from genome assembly GCA_022114975.2 of Lampris megalopsis. Classification (NCBI taxonomy): domain Eukaryota; kingdom Metazoa; phylum Chordata; class Actinopteri; order Lampriformes; family Lampridae; genus Lampris; species Lampris megalopsis. The sequence goes on along the minus strand of JAJHIY020000013.1, from coordinate 502,294 downwards.
ACAGCCACCAATTTGCCTATTGGGGGAATAGATCCATGGAGGACGCAGTCTCAATTACACTTCATACAACCCTATCCCACCTGGAGCATCCAAACACATATGTTAGGATGCTTTTTACTGACTTCAGCTCCACTTTCAATATGATAACCCCCCCTTAAACTGGTACACAAACTCAGCAATCTAGGATTAACCATCTCACTCTCATCATGGATTATGGACTTTCTCACTCACAGACCACAAAATGTCAGGATAGGTAACCATACATCATCAACCCTCATCCTGAACACCGGTGTGCCACAGGGCTGTCTGCTCAGCCCAGCCCTCTTCACCCTTTTCACCCACGATTGTCCCCCCATTCACTCCTCCAACACTATAGTGAAGTTTGCTGATGACACCACTATAGTGGGACTCATGACCAACAATGAGGAGACACACTATAGAGAGGAGGTCCAACATCTGGCTCGGTGGTGTTCAGACAATAACCTGATCCTGAACACCAGTAAAACAAAGGAGATCATTGTGGACTGTAGGAGATCCAGGAAGACCACCCCACCCCCGCTGCACATAAACGGTTTAGAGGTGCATATTGTGGATAACATCAAATTCCTGGGGAACCACATAACTAAAGAACTCACACAGTCACTCAACACCTCCCACCTGGTGAAGAAAGCACAACAGAGGCTTTTCTTCCTCAGGAAACTTAAACAAGCCGGTCTCCCCTCTCAGCTGCTGGTCAACTTTTAAAGAAGCACAATAGAAAGCATCCTCTGTCAATGTGTCACAGTGTGGTATGCCAGCTGCACAGCCGAGAACAGGAAGGACTTGGCCCGGGTGGTAAAGACAGCACAGAGGATCGTGGGAGCTGTGCTCCCAGACCTGGATGCTGTGTATGCTGGCCGCTTACAGAAGAAAGCCGGCAACATCAGCAAAGACACAACCCACCCAGGTCACTGTCTGTTTGTTTCCTTGCCATCTGGGAAAAGATACTGCACCGTCAAAACCCAGACTAACAGACTGAAGAACAGCTTCTTCCCCAGAGCTGTAGCCTCCATCGCCCCCCCCAAACCCCCCCCCACACACACACATAGCCTGCCTATAGCTGCTGAGGACTAACTGCTACTAAAGCCGCTGCAATATGAACAACTATGTGCAATAATCCCATGCACTATTTTGAACTTTAAAAGCCACTGCTATCTTTTATTGTCTCGTTATCATTTTTTGCTACCTCACTTATTTTTTACGGCCTCGCTTGTTTATACTAATGTTGCTTGTCCTTGTTTTCATCTTGTTTTGTTTTTTTGGTAAATCATTTACCCTGTCTAGTGCTGCTGGTCTGAGAGTCACCAAATGTAATTTCATTGCGAGCGCACAATAACAATAAAGTATCTTATCTCATCTCATCTTACAAGAGGTCCCGGCTGTCCTCGTTTCATGTCTCGCAACAAATGTCACCGAGACAGGTCGCTGGTAATCTATCATTTTGGGCAACAAAAGTAACTGATTCTGACATTTCAAATCTACTTCTTATTTTTATCTTTGAATTGTTGTTGTTGTTGGTGGCGTTGTTACATTCTGCCATTTTTTACGATCTGAGAGATGAAGGAATGTGTGATCTGCTGGCCTGGATGCTCAACGACAAAAGATTTTTCACATCATATATCGTCATGTGACACACAAAGTACACTTGGGCACCTGTATAGACATTCAGTGGATGTTCCACAGACTCTAATGCTGAACATTCAGCCTCATTTATGAATATTAATGACATACAGTTTAGGTATTAGTTGAGGATAGCGTTAGGTGGTGGTTGTGTTTAGGGTTAAGGTTAGGTTGTCACGGTTCGGTTTTCTTTGGACCCAAAAGCAGATACAGACACTAGGTTGGAGGTAAAGATAATAATACTAACGTACAAGTTTAAATACTTGGGGTCAACTGTCCAAAGTAACGGGGAGTGCAGAAAAGAGGTGAAGAGGAGAGTGCAGGCAGGGTGGAGCGGGTGGAGAAGAGTGTCAGGAGTGATTTGTGACAGAAGGGTACCAGCAAGAGTTAAAGGGAAGGTTTACAAGATGGTAGTGAGACCAGCTATGTTTTATGGTTTGGAGACAGTGGCACTGACGAAAAGACAGGAGGTGGAGCTGGAGGTGGCAGAGTTGAAGATGCTGATTTTCACTGGGAGTGACGAAGAAGCACAGGATTAGGGACGAGTATATTAGAGGGACAGCTCAGGATGGACGGTTTGGAGCCAAAGCAAGATTGAGATGGTTTGGACATGTGTGGAGGAGAGATGCTGGGTATATTGGGAGAAGGATGCTGAATATGGAGCTGCCAGGGAAGAGGAAAAGAGGAAGGCCAAAGAGGAGGTTTATGGATGTGGTGAGGGAGGACAAGCAGGTGGCTGGTGTGACAGAGGAATATGCAGAGGACAGGAAGAGATGGAAACGGATGATCCGCTGTGGCGCCCCCTAACGGGAGCAGCCGAAAGTGCTAGCAGAGATTTATATCGCACCTTTCAAAACAACGTTACAAGATGGGGATTTATTGTAGACGGTAAAAGGTGGCTGGTGAAGGTGTGGATAGTTGGCTGATTGGAACGGCTGGCCAGGGAGACGGTCTGGAAAGGTGAGGCCAGGCTGAGCAGACGAGCTGGCAATCCAGCCGGTTTAGTACAACCCAATACTGCTCCACTGTGTACATTTTGATGTTGTTGTACGTGTTAAGCAAATTGCTAATCAAATAGTCTGTTTAGGGTCACCAAAATCCCCCCCTTGTTCACTTTATCACTATTCCCTACATCATTAACACTAGGTAGTTCACTGTACAGGGAGTAGTAAACTGAGATTTCTGAAGCACATGAATGACAGAATTATCTGTTCCATCACTGAAAGGTACAGCGTCAGTTTTTTTGTTGCATTTTGGGAACTTTTGGGGTACAATACACTACCAAAATGTCACGCTGAAAATTGAGACGCTGAAGTAAAATAGGGGAAGGTCGAAATAATTCACTTGCCTGGAAGTAGGGTGTCATTTTGAACAGTCATTGTCTCAACTACGCCCTGCGTTCCTCTTTGTCAATACAAGTCAGCCATGTTTGACACGCGTCACCGTAACTGGACACTTTTTTTTTTTACTTTGTTAATAATTTGTGCAATTGCCTTTGCATTTAACTTGTAAAACTCACATAAAGTAAGAAACATTTTTAATATTTTTGGCTTTCTTCCATATAAATGGGGTCATGTTAAAGTGTAAATCCTCCCCCAGGTCTAAGCCTAACTCCACCCACTGCTTAATTTTGAAAAATGCTAAAAAGTGAGCAGGGGTCTGGGGGGTGTGGGGGTGGATGTGGTTGTGTGAGGCAGGAGTAGTTGGGCCCGGCGCGTGTCCAGAGTCGCTGCCGCACACCGCCGTGGTCCCCTCCACTGGCTTTGCCTTCCAGCATGGCGTCAGACACCACCCCACGACGTGGATGAGCTGCAGACAGAAGGGGTAGCCGAGTCCCCCTCTGATTATAGGGCGTTAACATTCTTCTTTTTTAACATTTCATGACGTAGATAAATCGTCATTTTCAACCCGTGAAATGCCGATTTTTATAAATTTGTTGAGACGTTTTATTAACACCAGCGCTGATGTGTTTTATCACCGTACAGTCGTATCATTTAGTTTACAGCTCAAAAAACACGTTTGTGTTTGGTACCTCTTTAAAAAGATCATGCAGAAGCAGAGCGTGTGTGCTTTGAATATTTGTCATAGGAGGCAGTTGTTTCACGATTTAGAGGAATTTAGACAAAGTGGACATAATAATCAAATTTGTTTTAAGAAATCTCGTCAGGACCCCTCCTTCTTTCTCTTACACACCCACACATCAGTTTCTCTACCTGGAATGCTTCAAAGAGGGCAGGCCATCTTTCCTTAAATTCTGCAACCCGCAGGGACTGGGCGACCACTTCCCGTCTTCTCCAGCTGCATGTTTTGGCCATCATGTAATTTATATCCTCTCTCTTTCTGGCTTCAATAAGTTCAGGTCTTACACCCTCAAGTGTGTCATCCATCTCACCAGTTGGGTGCGAGGGAGATAATTAATTTCTGCCTTCCTTGGTTTCTTGACATTTTTTGCAGCTTTTCTGTTACCCTCCTTTTGTTTCAGTAAGTTTACCCGGAGGTCACGGCTTCCCAGTACTTTATGTTTTGTCCGGTAGTTTCCACATTTGTGTTTCAGGCTTTGCCGCCACCCACAACATCCATTAAAAGAGCCAGGTTCCTTCAAGCAGGTCTGCTTCTCGATTAGCGCTTGTGCTACTGCAGACCTCCTGGCATAATTGGGATAAGTAGGAAAAGATTGCCTCTGCCAGGTGCTCCAGAATGCCACGTTTGACAGTTGGTGATGTCAGTGGTGTACCAACTCTTGAACAAATCTCACTGCATTGTCTCACAACATGCTCACTACTGTGGGAGAAAGTTGGAATGCGAAGCACAGCAGGGTGTGGATCCTGCCTTTCTGAAGGAGGAGGGCTCAGAATCACAGGGTCTTGTGAATCCACCGAGTGTGTATCACACACATCATATGTACCGGGGGTGCCCTCCTGGGGGACAATGGTTTGTGTTACACACACATCTTTAATGTGTTTTTATCTTTCAGGTCATCTGTAGAGATTAGGGTGATGAAGTCGTCAAAGTCCTTATCTCTGTACTGAAGACTTATTTCTGTGGTAATGGAATGACCGTCTTTGATAACTTCAACCAACGCATTCACAGCTGAGGTTATGTCACCGTTGAGGAGTATGTTTCTTGATTTCATGACCAATGAGGACCCAGAGTCTCACAGTTTGTTCCATACTTGCAGGTAAAAAGGAGATAAAGAAGAAACCGTTATGATACTGTGGTGCTCAGCACTGGAGGCAGTATAGGCTGACAAAGGACAAACATCAATAAGGTTCTGTTGTTTGATAAGAGATACGTGGCCTGTGTTCTCTAAATGAAATACCAGATAGTGTTCATCGTGCCAGAAAATCTGTGTTTTCACAATGAAATGTACACTTTATCCAAGAAAGGCAATCTGCACAATCTCTGCACAATCAGGAAGAGCAGCAGTACAACCATAGGCCACCATCATGGCTTTAGAGCAGGGGTCGGCAACCTTTTTGCCATGAAGTGCCAATTTGAAATGTTCGGTGAATTAGTGTGCCATATCAACATTTTTTTTAAGATCTCAATCAGGACATTGTAATGAACATTTTTATTAATCTTGTTCATCAGCAATAAACGTATACATTTCAGAAAGTAAGGAAGAGGTTTGACACAGGAGCAAGTTTCACTGTTTACTTAAGTCTGCTACTCACTCACAATGCATGTGCACATCCCCCTCAAAAAACAACAGCTATTATCACGGCAACCTAGCATTTCAAAATGCTGCTTTCAATTCACTAATTTACCAAGTGCATTGCGAGCAAAAAGGGAGATTCAAGTGTAACAAACAGAAATACCAGTAGGCTACTATACAAGAATGCTGCCATCCTCATGAGAACATCTACATCTGAGTTGGGGGAAAAGAGATGAACAGCTAGCCTACATGCAAACCCAAGTGTAGGCTACTACAAATAAACATGCCCACCAGTCAGTGTGATCCCTGGCCCTGCTTTGCTTTGCTGAGATCCTTTATCTCGGGATTGTAGTTGGTCACTTGAAGTTGCACACATGCTTCGGAGTGGTGGGTTGTCAGACAACTGCGGGAGGGGCTGAGCACGTACTTCATGTGCGAGAATATCTGCTCACAGAGGTACGTTGGTCCGAAGACTGTCAGCAAAGCCACCGCAGCATTCCGGAGACAGCTGAACTTCTCCGGTGCAGATGCCCTGCAGGTGAGGATGCAGGTTCCATGATGCTGCACTGCCGTGGTTTCTAGTGGTTTTCGTAGCACTGCAAAATTGGTCACCCACAGTGTTGAACTCTTCAGCTCAATCAGCTGCATTTCCATGTCCTGTGTGTGCAACCAGTCTATCAGAGATAAGTCCCACTCATGTCCATCAGAGCTGTCGGGCTTGATCAAGAAAGAGAACATGGGTCCATACTTCTAAAAGTCCTGAAATCGTGTTGTGAACTCCGACTCAAGCTCGCGCATGACCAATGAGGACCCAGAGTCTCACAGTTTGTTCCATATGTATTCGCCTAGTTCAGCAGTATTGCTGCTGATGTTGTGCTGTGAGGACAGCTCCCTTACGTGTCTGAAGTAGCGGAAAGTGGAGGTAGCAACGTCTCTTGAAAAGAGTGCTAGCTTGCCGACAAAAGCCGTCCATGTTTCGAACATGTCCATAACAGTTTGTCCTGCACCTTGCAGCCGGAGATTGAGCAAGTTGAGGTGTCACGTAATATCCCTGAGAAACACAAGTTTCACAAGCCACTTCTCTTCCTCTAGTTGGGGTAGTCTTGGCCTTTTTCAGCCAAGAAGGCCTTGATGGCATCAAAGCAGCCGACAAACCGCACCAAAACCTTTCCGCAGCTTAGCCACCTAACCGCTGCGTGGAGAGGGATATCTTTGTAAGTGCAGTCCATTTCCTCGAGCAGGGACTGGCCGAACCACTGCTTTTTCCGACACACAGAGACGCATTCATGTGACGAACACAAGCCGACTCCACCCCCCTCCCGAAGACAGCGTTGCCAATTATTGCTGCTTCATCGAGTCCGGCCATAGTCGGATCTGACGAGACCGGGGCGCGAACCCCAGTCCCCAGTGGGCAACTGCATTGACACAAAGGCGATGCTTAGACCACTACACCACCACGGACCCCGTAAAATCTGATTTTGACATCTTTGCACAGAGGTTTTCTTGGTGAATCATGCAGTGGAGTTTCATGATGGGGTGACCAACTTCTTCCTCGATTAATCTGACAGCTCCCCCACTGTTTCCCGACCATGGCAGGAGCGCCATCTGTTGTCACTGCGAAGATCTTCCTGATGTCAATTCCTTGCTCCTCAAAATGTTCCTTAAACACCTTGGCTATGTCCTCACCTTTTGTTGTGTCAGACATTGGCTTTAAGCAGCAGAGCTCCTCTCTTACAGCCGAATCATCACAATATCTTGCCATGACTGCCAAACGTTGCATGTCATTTACTTCGGTGCTCTCGTCAAGGGCTCTGCTAAACACCACCGCATCTTTCAGCCCAGCTGTTTGCTGCTCGTTGACATTACATCCCATCTCCCTGATGCGCCGCTCTACAGTTCTAGCTGACATGGGAATGTCCTGTATTCTTGCCTTGATTGCTTCTTTGTTTGGTAGGCCGTCAAACAGAACATCTGAGGTACATAGAAAAGCCTCCTTGATATAATCACCATCAGTGAACGGCTTTCCGTGTTTAGCAATACAGTGAGCAATGCGATAGCTCGCTTCGGTCGCATGGTTTTTAGCTGTTCCAGCGGCAAAGAGTTTGAGGTGGTTAGCTTGCTTTCCATAACTGGACACCGCATGTCTGATGGATTCTGCCTTGTCTGCCTGATCCTTGAAAGTTTTCTCTTGCTTTGTCTCAAAATGGCGTTTAACACTTGACGTTCGGCAAACAATGTTTTCAAAACAAAAAGCACACACAGCACGGTCCTTCTGAGGAACAAAACCATACTCCTCTGTCCATGAGGGATGGAAAGGCCGAATGTCTCTTTTAGCTTTCTTAGCTAATGCCATTACCGATCTTGAACCGCTGCATTAGAATATGAGTGGGAGGCAAATTTTCGAAACGTATGATGGCAGGGGAAGGTTAACTAATATTCATGAGAAGCGCTACCTAATTGGCCGCTGAAACGTGGCCACTCTGACGTTCGAGCGGGAGACATCAGGCCGTGAGCGAAAGGCCGTGATGTCAATCAAACTGAGAGGCCGTGCAGTCAATGCACCTGCGAGGCCACTTAAACATTTCTTCTTCTTCTTCTTCTTCTTCAAAAAAAAATTCACTCTCTTGCCCGCGTGCCAATGATTATGCTGCCACGTGCCAATGGTGGCACGCATGCCATAGGTTGCCGACCCCGGCTTTAGGGTATCTGGTTCCGTAGAAGGTAACCATGTCAGCCAGCTGTACATAAGACTGCCAAGGAGACAAGACACCTGATCGGCTCCTTAACATCTGCATGCAGAACATCTAGTGGCACTAATGTTACTATTACAACACTCGGAGCAGGCACGTCTGTTATGGAATGCAGGTGGTGGGCAATCATAAGCTGATGCTTTGTAGCCAATGGTAGAATTATGTTCTTAAAGCTGCCAGTATGCCTGACAATCCGTTTAAAGTAGCTGTGTTTGACCTCAAATCTAATTTTCCAGAAAGCTACTGCTGGTCCAAAAGCTTTTAGTAAAGCAGGATAATGTTCAAAGAAGTGGTGCTTTGGGATTACTTTTTTTTATAAGGAAATACTTCCAAGAATCTGCGTTGGTGTTCGGGAATTGTTGAGTCAAGATAGGCAATTCTTTCGTCATCATGGATTGGGGCAAAAACAAGTTCAGTAATGTCTTTTAAAAGACATGAGCAGAAGCCAGGCAGAGTAATTCAGGGGTGTTCTGTGGCCAATAATGAATGGCATTAGTCACATAAGAGTCCAGTTTTCATGTGCATTCCCTCCAAATGCATTTCATTTTGAGAAGGTTGCGGGTACTAACTGAGGACAATCACTTTTGTCAGCCCATTTATATAGAAACTGTCTGATGGTACCGTTAAGTTCTCTATGAGTAAAATATTTCTTTGAAATGGAAGTCACTGAAGCACAGATCTAATTCCAAGGGAACAATGCCCTCGAAAATGTCATGCAATATGTTAGGTGGGTAGCCAGAGACACAGTGGAAGTAGCTCAGATTTTCAGTCAACGGGCAAGCCTTTTTTTTAGTCTGTAACAGTGTGTCAAAGCAGGGTTTCCTTTAACAGTCAGTAAATGACTGACATGCTACTTTTTGGTGCGAGCAGGAAAAGCACATAACCTCATTTCCTTTCTTTGGAATTCTGATTGCTCTCTAAGGCAAAATCTGCATATGAATAGTCCAAAAAAATTTCCACAAGTCCGCTGATTTAGTGTGCCCCAAGAGCATCAGCAACTACACCCAACACAGTCCCTTTCACATTTTGCCCAACACTGGAAATAAAGATGCTATCACGCTCAAAGATAGCAAGGTCTCTTAACAAAGGTTCAAGCACTTCAGTGTAACCAAATCTTTTGCTATGAACTCCTTTGCATAAAAACACCAGTAGATAGACATGACGGAGAGGTTTTGCCCAACACCCACACAGCTGTAATTTTATGCTTTTTCCAGTGGGTTACAAACCTCAAAATCATCTATGTACAGTACAACTGCAATCAATAGTTCTTCAAAATAAAAGGAATTCTCTATAAAATGTACTATTGTGATATGGTCTATATTTAGTAGATGATGACAGGTCCTGTTCTCTACTCAGAGCTTTCTCTAAGATGTTATTTTTTTCAGAATCTGAAGCAAGGACTGAAGAATTGGGACATACTGGTAACTTCTCATTTGGTTCAAGGATATATTCAACTGGTTCAACAACTTCAAATGTTTCTTCAAAATACTGTCTTCTTCTGAATGATGAGGAAAGAGGACCACTGCCACTTAATGCTGTACTTAAGGGATTGGATTTGCACAATTCTTCCACTAGAGAATCAACAAACTGTTCATCAATAGTGTGGGTATTGCTCTTTAAAGGTGAAACAATTATATCTTTTATGGCAGTTTTGGGTGCAGAATTTGATATGAAGAGAAGCTCCTCTACCAATTCATCAATGCACTGAAGCAAAACATTATAAACACTTTCCAATTTCCCCACTTAGCATTCTGCCATAATGCCGTTTTACTTGCCTCCTCGGTGGTCTCTGTCTGCATGTAGCATTCTAGTAGATTTAAGCCGGTCCACTTTGTGAAATTGGATCGGTTCTTTGTAGATGTCCACAGAGATATCTACCAAGACTCACACAAACTTCCAGATATACCATCATCTTTTGGTTCATTTCTAGACTTTTTGTTCCGTTTTTATTTTTGTCTATAAAGTACAGTATTAGAATTATATTTTTATTATCATCAAGATAAGGTGTGATTATTGATATTGTTGTGAGTTTTCTGTCAGATTATAGTGGCATTAGATAGCTATTCAAAGCTTTTTTTTATTTTGGTATACTTTATTAATTATATTTATTAGGCCCTGTGATAGCCTGGCGGCCTGTCCTGGGTGTCTCCCCACCTGCCGTTCAATGACTGCTGGCATAGGCTCCAGCATCCCCATGACCCTGAGGGCAGGATGAGCTGTTTGGATAATGGACTGGACTTTCCAATTTCAATAACAGGGATGTTATGCTCCATAAACACACGAGCTTCACTCTTCAGACTGCACATCTGAGCTTGTTAATGCTTAATTAGCATCACTGTGATCATTCTCGTCTTCAGAGGCTTCAACATCAGGTTCTTTAAGTGTTTCCCTACACTGCTCTTGAGAGAAAATACCTGGTCTGAAATCCTGTGAAGTATGAAGAGTATGCTTCCTGTGTTTGCGTGTCGCAAAAGTCCCATATACATTTGTTTGGTGATCGCACCCTGCACAGACACACTTTCAGATGTGTTCAAAATAATCCTTTTCAGATCCTTTACAGATCGGCAGGTGAATGAAGGAATTACTTGTGGTCGTGATTGAACTTCCACACGATGTCTTGATAAATGAGAGCAGAGGGCAGTCCAGCTTTGAAAAGAGCATGGGCAGTCACATGTATACAGGGCAAGGCATGGTTCCATGATGCAGTCGATAATGCTTTAAAAAAAAAATCACCTTTTGTAGGGCTAAAGTGGTACATAATTTACATGTCCATTCCATGTCATTGACGAAATAGTACCTCCTGCCTGTTTGATATGATCAATGACAGCCATTAAGATTAGAACTTATACAGAGACATGCATTGCAAAAACCTCTGATACATCTACTTAAGTCTGACACACTTACCGTGCACCCGAATATGAGACACCAAGGTAGGTAGGGGCAAGGTGTCTTCGCTGTCTTCATATCAGATGAGGTTTGATGGTCTTCTGAAGAAGCAATTAAAATGACATAACAGTGATGTTAATGGTATGAGTCAAGAACATCTTTAATTTTAATTTAACGTTTTGTCACTTGAACACATAATTTAAAATGTAAAGGTATTACACTAGGTTAGGTTAGTATTAGAATATTAGTTTGGGTAAGATCACACCGACAAATGCGCAGCAGAGATTAAAGCACAGCATCATTATTCCTTTAATTTTGCACTATACACTTACACATGTCTGCTCGGACTTAACAATGTCAATGTTCTTATCTTTTGGAATGGTAAAGAAAGTGAATGTGAAAGTGAGAATTAACAATGACTGTAAAATCAACTACTTTTTGTTTCTGGTGTCATTAAAACCCAGCACATGTGTAAAATTAGGGAAAGTCCTGTAATATGAAGTTGATAAAACGTCATATTTTTTACCTAATGAGAACTATATTCAATTGCAATCATTGTTTGGGTTTTTCACAGCTACTATAAACTGCAGCATAACACAAAGTCCCAGAGCGTAATTTTATTCTGAATAAGGCAAATCTGGCTTTCAGAGGCTGTTTAAGGAATGCATATCCTCAGTCCATATTCTGCACTATAGTCCCCTTTTGGCATGCTCTATGTGAAAGTGAAATTGGTCGACCAGCAGTTGCAACGTTGCACATTTCTGGACGGTACGCAGATATAAATTAACTGCCAATTAACCTACATATTACTAATTCACACCACTATTTCTGCCACTATTTCTATTCACAATAAATGCTGATTATATAGCCATTAAATCCTGTTAAAAAAGATGGAATCTGCAAGCTTTAGCTCACAAGGTTGGATAGCGGCGGTGCAATATTTTTTCCCCAAAGCCTGTGTGATCAATATTAGGAAACTCAAGTCACTTCCATATTAATACAGACGGACTTATTTTGTCGGGGTGGTCGGCTGCTAAGTACAACGTCCACGACCCTTCACCAATCCCAGTATTCCTGCTTGGCTCCACCATCAGCTGGGTTTGAACATGCCACCGCAGTAATGGCGCCGGCGACGCATAAATCAGCCGTGGGCCCGTCGAGGCAGCGGACACAAGAACAGCAAACAGCCACTTTCACTGCGACGTGCGACTTGGTGGACGAACACATACAAACTGAATACTTGCTGGTCTTGCCTGGAGTTTCACTCCTTATCATACCCGTGCACAAGAGCAGCGGCCGAAGGACGCTCGGACGGGAACCGGAACGGGCCCAGACTTGCTGCGCGTCAAACGTTACGGAGCAAGCACTTCCGTTCACGTTTGTGAAATTAATTCATCATCAAGTGTAATAAATTTCAATTTAATTATAGAAAATAATAAGTTTTTGTTGTTGCAGTTTTTACTTGTTTTTTTCTCTCCCCAACGGACTATCTTACCTTCTTCCCGAATTCGCGAGTTTACCCATGATTCACAGCGGAAGCCGGTTTTGCTCTTCCGGTTGAACACACGTTTGCATGGCTACCAGGGACGCTGTAAAAGCCGGGGTTTAGCCATGGATGAGGTACAGATGGCATGGTGCAGTGACTCCCCACCTTCTCTCATAACCTTATAAAGGGGACGTTAATGGGACTTTCCTAGGACGTTTATTTACTTTTGTGCACACATACATAATAGTATTGTGACGTGCATGGATAAGTAGACACGCTAGTCCTTGGCTAACGGGTCGGACCCTTTAGTCCAGTGTTTCTCAACCGGGGGTCCGCGGACCCCTAGTGGTCCGTGATGTAATTGCAAGGGGTCCGTGAAAATAAAATATCTTTAAAAAAAGATCCTATGACATTTATAGAAATAGGATTATTTTACTCAAATGTGACTGAGACCTTTATCTACCTAAACTATAAAGGGCAACATGACTTTTTTCTCTAATTACATCTGTTTCACAAGTGTAATTTATTGTATTTTAATAAGAGATCTCGCTCCCGTTTGCATTGTTAAAAGTTACTGCATAAAAATTCTGTTTTGTTACATATATCTGAAAGTTACTGAATACATATTCTGTTTTGTTACATATATCTGAAAGTTACTGAATACATATTCTGTTTTGTTACATATATCTGAAAGTTACTGAATACATATTCTGTTTTGTTACATATATCTGAAAGTTACTGCATAAGAATTCTGTTTTGTTAACTATATCTAAGTTACAACTGAAAGCTCTTATTTTTGCCCCAAAGAGTGAATAAATGCTATAATGCAATTTAAAATGCAGTTTCTACTGTTTCTATCAAATTGCAACCCCCCTCCCCCAAGATCAGGTGGAGGGGTCCTCAGGGTAGATCAAAAATACGCAGGGGGTCCAGGACCCCAAAAAGGTTGAGAACCACTGCGGCGATTCCCGGGCTAGCGGGTCGAACCCTTTAGTCGACTGGTTAACGTAGTCATCACCCGTGGTGCGGGCCTGCGAATCGCCGCAGCCGAGACGCAAACCCGGGTCTCCCGCACTATGGGGGACTACGTTAACCAGTCGACTAGAGTCCGACCCCTTAGCCAAGGGCTAGCGAGCCTATTTAACACCACCCCCCTCCTCCGGGATACAGCATCCCGGGCCGGACTGTAACAGCCTGGGATCCCTTCCGATGGCCTCACGGTCCTTCACGAGCTCAGCCCGGGAACCGCCACAGCTGGGACGCGAACCCGTGTCTTCTGCACCACAGGTGACAACGTTAATCAGTCGACTAAAGGGTCCGACCCGTTAGCCAAGGTCTAACGTGTCTACTTATTCGTGTACGTTACAATACTTTCGCACTCTTACCTTATTTATTAATATTTCTATATTTATTTACAACTTTGTATGCTGCTGGGGTGAGAATGGTGGCAAAAAAAGTTTCATCATATTTTGATGTGCAATGACAATAAAGTGTCTATTCTATTCTTGGTGTTAATAATTCTTCTTTCCTTGGTTACTCAACTTTTAGATGGATTATGATTTTTGAAGGTGCCATCTTTTTCCTTTGTGCAGGTGGCAACACGCGTGGATGGCGGTAACCGCGGTCACCTGGGGTATGTATGTGACATCGCAGACCCGGACCCCATATCACTAAACATGCTCTTGATGGGGCGGCCTGACCCCTCGCCGCCTCAGGTGGTGTACCCGGAGTCCGATCTGTTGAGCTGTCGTCGATGGAGCACTTTCAGGTCCTAGCAGACCGTTTCTGGTCTACTTTCATCAGGAATGACCTTCCCCGCCTGCAAACCCGCCAAAGTGGCACTCCACTCCAGTCAGCCTCACTGAGGACTCTGTTGTGATGTCAGTCGATCCCCAGCTGCCACGAGCCTTTTGGCCCATTGAACGTGCCATCAAAGTGCACCCCAGTGCTGATGGTCATGTCAGGTCAGCCGATGTGCGGATCCAGGACTGTATCTACACCAGACCGGCTGCACGGCTGGTCGTCCTGCAAGCCATTCCAGAAGGCGAAGTAGAGGGGAACCCCAGGGCCTCAGCTCCCCCTCGGTAGACTGTTTTCACCTTTCTATGGAGCAAATGTAATCTCTGCATTTGGGGGCGGCTGTTAGAAAGGTTCCACATGGGTGTGTGTGTAGATCACCATCGGTACCACCTCCCATTGTGGGGTGGAACATTCCTCGCTCTCCAGGACAACGTCGACCGAAAACCAGAATACAATGAGAAAATAAAGTGGCTTTCATATACATAAAAACAAGCCCTGTGCAACAAATGTACATTTGACCGGCTCCCCAAACGCAGTTGCTTTGATATCCGCCATCCTTGCTGAGAACTTTTGGCTGGCCGGAAACTGCCCTCTGTATATCTCTATGATAACCATGCAAAGTCAGCATTTCCTTTCAGAATAGCGTCTAGTCGAATCGTATTACAGTTTTCATTTTACATTACCCAATTTCCCCTCGGGGATGAATAAAGTATTACTGATTCCGATTCAGCCAAAAAAAAAAAACCAAAAAAACAAAACTGACAATTTTTGCATATTTGTTTTTCAATAGCACGAACATTCTAGTACAGTAAAAATGCACATCATATGGTTGGTGCTGAGGCTGTAGTGGGGGTATTTGGACACCTCCACCGGACAGGTATGATGTATGGCTGCTGTCAGGCATGAGGTCCACAGCTCTCATTAGCCTCTATTGTTCAGGCTGCCAAGTTCACTTCAGGTCCTGTTTCGAAGCCTATTTTTACCATTAACTGCTGCACAGAATTGAAAGCCTGCCAAGCGGGTGTCAGGGCAGCTCCATCTGAAGCAATGGTAGGCCGAGGTTTCTCTGTCGCAGGCTGAAGGGCTTTAAAAGTACCATATTCACACTACAGCTGATAAGCGGTTCATAAATATACATTAAAAAAATTGTTTTAACTTATAAACGGGCAGACTCAAAAATCAACCAGGCCTCTGAACAGGAGCCAAGGACTGGGCGGATTGGTACTGTAGATAATGGCCCGGAGAAAGGTTTCGCTCTTGCGTCTTTAAATTTCTAATCACAAATTACTCCGTCGTACGCAGGCAGGCAACCAGAGGCTTAATCATCTTTCATTTCCGTTTACTTCTGCTTTTTTAGGCAGCAAATGCTTCCCCCCAGGTGAGCAGATATGGAAAGAGGTTTTTACTGGAACAACGGCATCCGAGGCTAATCATCAAACTTATCGACTCTGTTTCAAAGATGATTATTTTTTTGTAAAATTGACACAGAACTGGCGGCACGGTAGTGCAGTGGTTAGCATGGTCGCCTCCCAGCAAGAAGGTCCTGGGTTCGAGCCCCGGGGTAGTCCAACCTTGGGGGTCGTCCCGGGTTGTCCTGTGCGTGGAGTTTGCATGTTCTCCTCGTGTCTGCGTGGGTTTCCTCCGGGGGCTACGGTTTCCTCCCACAGTCCAAAGACATGTAGGTCAGGTGCTCGGCCGTACTAAGTTGTCCCTAGGTGTGAATGTGTGTGCATGATTTGGCCCTGTGATGGCCTGGCAGTCTGTCCAGGGTGTCTCCCTGCCTGCCGCATCCCCGTGACCCCGGGAGCATGATAAGCATTTTGGATAATGCATGGATGGATGCAGAACTGGAAATTGCAAACGGACAGAATTTAAGAGCATTTTTTGCTGTCGAAAATACAACAGTAAACACCAGTATTAATATAATTAGCAGTACTACCAGGCACTTGAGAATACGGTCTGCACGAGAATTAGTACAAGATTTCCTTATTTTGTCCATAAATAATGCACTTCAGAGCTGGTGTTACCCCGACACACAGGAAGCTTTTCACTAAAGCCATCGAGGACAGGCATCCACTAATGCATTGGATGGGTTTAACCCTCATATCATGCTGAAAAAGAATTACATCCATTATGTTACGGGTCAAACTGACCCACACAGTTGAAATACACTCAAAAACAGCCAACAGATCAGGTCAAAACACTTCATTATGGCTTTGCAGAAAATTCAGAAAGAAGAGCTATGAGATATGATATATGTGATATATAAAGTATATTTCCATAGATGACATTGCTCCTGTTCTTCAGCAACCCCAGTGGCTCCCTGTTAAATACCGTATTGACTTGAGGATCCTGCTCCTCACCTTTAAGGCCCTTAATAAGCTAGCTCCTTCATATCGTTCTGAGCTCCTTCATATCCACACGCCCTCCTCTTCTGCTCTCCAACTCACTACACCAGCTGGACTACCATGGGGTCCAGAGCCGTCAGTCATTCTGGCCCCTGCCTATGGAGCTCTCTCCTACAAGACATTCACAACATCGACTCTCTTTCAACCCTCAAGTCCCACCGCAAAACGCACCTTTTCAAACTGGCATATTCAGTCTGATCCACACTTCACTGAGTTTCATGCAGATGATGGTTTTATACTTATGTTGCGTTAACTTTTTATTGTCTACCCGGCTTCGCTTTGATCTTATGCTGTCTGATACAGTGCTGCTTGTTTCTAACTGTGTTGTGGAGGGTGTCCTTGTGCGCTCTGAAAGGCGCCCACAAATAAAATGTATTATTATCCATCCATCCATTACCCAAACCGCTTCTCCTGCTGTCAGGGCCGCGGGGATGCTGGAGCCTGTCCCAGCAGTCTTTTTATTAAATTTTAATTCATTATTATTGTTATTCTTTATCTCATTTTTATGTATCATTTTTATGTATTATTATTATTCTATTTAACAACTGTTTATATCCTTTCTCACAAGCTGTGGCATCTTGATAACGCTGTTTAATTTAACATGATTCAGATATTTTCAGTGTCTCTAAGTAGGCCTGTACATATGTGTTCCCAGCTTTCTCTTCTGTACTTCAGTAGGATGTGAGGCAGTTGTCGCATGTTATGAAATGACCTTGCGGCCCCTTCCCCATATCCGGCACCAGCCGCATGCCCCGCCTCTTCTCCGCTGCTCTTCCTCCTGGCTCCCCACTGTAAATCTGCATTTTTCATGCGTAGCTCCATTTGCTGTCCCAGGCTGTCCATATTGTGACGCAGGCTGGTTAGGCATGAACTGTCCAACAGGACAGCACCCTCTGAACAGAACAAGGCGTTCATCCGCTGCAACATGAAGACCGCGGGCCACATGTACGAACCCTGTGTACACATGAAAACTGTACTCACGCCACTCCCACGCAGGTTTCCACATCTATAAAGATCCACGGGCGGGAGAACGTGTGTACCATATATACAGTCTTTGTGATGTTGCAAGTTGGCCATAAAGGATAATAAAGTGTGAATTTGGGTGACAGTTTATTTAGAGCCTTTTTTCTTTCACTACATTGTGTTAGGCTATGATATACGTATAGTTTAAAATAAACCTTCACTATGATTACACAGTGATGCCTGACTGGCTACCAACATTTTTTTTTTTTTGACGAGCCTCAATTTTGTTCTGTCTTGAGTAAATACGTCTTTTACTAAGCATTAAAATAATGATAATGATAATGAGCTTTATATAAATAAATAAATGATGCATGATCTTTACATAAATAAAGATCATTGTGTATGATTGGGGAGTAAGAGTGACCTCCGTCCTCAGGTGTGACTCGTTTTTAACCTCCTCTGCCATTCAGCTGGTTTCATTCTGTACCGCCGGAGCTGAGGCTCCCAAACACCACGCGTTGTCTTCCGTCAGTTTGGTCGACCATTATTTCAACTCCACAGTCAGTAAAACAGAAGACTCGCGCACGTGTGCACAATGTCGGGCCGGTTGAGATGGATGAGGACACAACACGTGGGGACAGACTACAGACAGTAGGGGGTTTTATAAATCTGACGAAAAGGCTGCGTACGCATGTTTCCTGTTCTGTGTGTACACAGATTTCTACGCCTAAATAGACACAGATTTTACACCATTTGGCCCCAGGATTGTACAGGAGAGGTAGAATGTCCTCCCATTTATCCCACACCTCCCTGATCGTAGCTAGTTTATCTCTCTCATGTCGACCAGGTCTGGTATCACACTTAGCAAGGACATTATACGGCATGCTTCCAGAGACATGGCAGCCTGAATTATTGGCCTGCCATGCTCTTCATTCCAGACTGGTTGCTGCTTCTTCATTTGACCTGTACACCCCAGCTAACGTCAGCGGTCCGACGTATGCATGCAAGTCAACATGATCCAGTGGCGTCCATGAAACCCACGGCTCCCCTCCATACTGGCCATGTCCAGTGTCATCTTCTCAAATGGCTGTGGCCTGAAGAGCTTACAAAGCGACTGTAACGTCATAGTTTTGAGTGACAGCAAATCGTGTAGGCCCTGGACCCATTAGAAGCTGGCAGTCTGTCTTGGCTTCGTAGAGGTGAAGGTGCCCATTCATATTATTGTCTCCAGATGTCCATGGCCCCCTCCTCTTGATGGCTGCAGTGTTCCACTGTTTCCATCTTATGGAGGGGAGGCTGAGACTCGTCCTCTGAATGAAGGAAATTCAACATCTGGATCTTCAACTACATTGTCCTCTGTCTCGGAAGCCTCTTTCTTTATGTCAGTATCACGGTTGAGAATCTGCGATAGAACCATCAGATAGACCATCAGTCTTCTGGAGCTTAGTTTTACCATCTACATCTGTCACAGACTGTTGCTGCAGCAGTGAGAAGAAGTGTAGGAAAGCTTTTTTTTTACCTCCACAGGGCAACTGGAACCAGCCATGACAACAAAATACATCGGAGACAAGTTTTTATTTCGGGTGTTGTTGTGCAGATCTTTGTTCGTGGAAGTATTCGGGTCAAAATGACTCGCATCGTCTTTGTTAACAAATTCTGTACAGACTTTCCGCGACACGTCGATGTGTCCACGCTTTGCACGTAAGTACATAACCCTAAACGAGGGAAAGTCAAACAATTTCAGGGAGAGAAAGAGACGGTAACGAGTATGTCAGACAACGCAAAAGTGGAAACGGGGCAAATTGTCCCGCAACATAATACACTGTCTGAAAATCAATTCCGCCTCGTTCAAAGTCGGACTGCCTGGTGTGAAAGGAGAGCGATTGCAGGCTTTTCTCTGGGATGAAATGTTTATTATGCAAAACCTTAGAAAGGCTGCCTGTGAAAGGTTACAATAAAGCAGATAGGGAAATCCACAATGCAGCAGGTTTGGTAGGTATAGTTAGCCGGCCAAAGGCACGGAGGCACAGAATGGCCCCTGCGTGCCATGAGAACGGCTGCTAAATTGTAAACGCGGGCCCAATTCAAGGTGAGTTAACATTCCAGTGGGCTTTTGTAACTATTCCTCCCATCAAATGGACCTGGAGAAATTATAGTTCAAACTCTATAACAGGGTGTATAGGCCATGCTGAAGGTTGTGCAGCCTTAACTCTCCACACGTTCAAACAGCTCTGTTGCTGGGCATGGCCCTAGCAGCGAAACTCAAAGACCGGGAGGCGTCAACGCCGCCGTGCTTCAGAAACTGGTCACGTGAACTTGTTTCGGTTATTCACGTGGAGAAACTGTGATCTAATAATTGAAAATTGATTGGTTTTTCTTTCTTTGTTTTGTGCTTGTATACTCCCACATGGGATGGGTTGCATTGAACATCACAGGTGGATGACATGTACTGTTATGAGCTTGTGTGTCTTTAACACATGGTTAAGATGAACTTCTCTTAGTTACTTGTGTCCCTCCCCGAGTGTGTGTGTGTGTGTGTGTGTGTGTTCTTGTACTTCTCTCTTTATGAGCACCAGTTTGAGTTTTTAACAAACGGACTGAGAACATTTTTGCAAAGTGAGGACATTTTGGCCAGTCCTCACTTCTTTAAGGGTCCTAATCCTAATTCTAAGCTTAACCCGTTAAGGTTAGGGTTAAGGGTTAAGGTTAGACGTGTAATTATGATGGTTAAAGTTAGGGTTAAGGGTTAGGGTTAGATGTGTATTTATGATGGTTAAGGTTAGGGTTAAGGTTAGACATTTAGTTATGATGGTTAAGGTTAGGGTTAAGGGTTAAGGTTAGACGTGTAGTTATGATGGTTAAGGTTAGGGTTAAGGGTTAAGGTTAGATGTGTAGTTATGATGGTTAAGGTTAGGGTAAGAGTTAAGGTTAGACATGTAGTTATGATGGTTAAGGTTAGGGTTAAGGGTTAAGGTTAGACGTGTAGTTATGATGGTTAAGGTTAGGGTTAAGGGTTAAGGTTAGACATGTAGTTATGATGGTTAAGGTTAGGGTTAAGGGTTAAGGTTAGACGTGTAGTTATGATGGGTAAGGTTAGGGTTAAGGGTTAAGGTTAGACGTGTAGTTATGATGGGTAAGGTTAGGGTTAAGGTTAGACATTTAGTTATGATGGTTAAGGTTAGGGTTAAGGGTTAAGGTTAGATGTGTAGTTATGATGGTTAAGGTTAGGGTTAAGGGTTAAGGTTAGACGTGTAGTTATGATGGTTAAGGTTAGGGTTAAGGGTTAAGGTTAGACGTGTAGTTATGATGGGTAAGGTTAGGGTTAAGGTTAGACATTTAGTTATGATGGTTAAGGTTAGGGTTAAGGGTTAAGGTTAGACGTGTAGTTATGATGGTTAAGGTTAGGGTTAAGGGCTAGGGAATGAATGGAGTCAATGATGGATCCTGACTCAATTCTTCTTCTTCTTCCGGCTTGTTCCCTGTTTCTCGGGGGGCGCCAGAGCAGATAGATGGGGGGGGGGTCCTGACTCAATTAACATGAATAAATTAATAACACAATTACATTTTTGTACACCCATAGTTTTATAATCCTACACACAGATGTAAAACGGAGTACAGACTGTTAAACTGTGCACACAAAAACCAAAACTCAAAGCGTAGATACTGGACGGTGCCTTTGGCTTTTTAAAGGAATAAGGGTTATGGGGTACAAAGCTGTGTATGGGGTATTTAATGGCATGGGTAAGTTGCTGGAATGAAACAGTTGGGCTGTTATCTGGTACCCAGACTGAATACAGAGTTTGTGAAAGAGGCTGTGTGTGTAATTAACAAAATGACTTTGAGGTCCATTACACATGTTCACTTTCTCAGTCACCTTCTTTCACTACAGACACCAGTCATTAGGTGAAGATCAGCGTTCGTGTAACGATCCTGTGAATAAATGATACCGTCGCCTGAAGTCCTCAGATATCACATATTTACGAATATTTACTAATGAATGTATAAGGCTCAGCGTTTTCGGTTTTTACTTTTCAAAGCCATCCAGCATATGCCGAATTTCGCCACAAGAGGACACTGTTGCATAACCTCACACGAACAGGAACAACTTTTGGATCAGTGGAAACATAAAATCCGGGTGAACGTCGGTTTAAACCGATCTGCTCCTTTTAAAAAATGTGAATGTATCACCCATGAGTTTATTCCTGCCACCCTCCTTGGAATGGCAAGGCATCTGGGAATCCGCATCCAGAAGAGAACTAAGGAGGATCCAATATATTCTTTTTATTTGCTTTTTTTTCTTTTTCTGAGATCTTGATTTTTTAAAAAAAAAAAAATTATTCGGGGGCCCCTGTGATGGCCTGGTGGTCTGTCCAGGGTGTCTCCCCACCTGCCGCCCAATGACTGCTGGGATAGGCTCCAGCATCCCCGCCACCCTGACAGCAGGATAAGTGGTTTGGATAATGGATGGATGGCATCACCTCCAAAACACCTTGATGGGTTTCAATATAACGCCTGCTCACAGGTATAGTAGTTGCATAATAATTGCAGAACTTTCAAGGCACCCGTAGGTGCCGGGAAAAATCTCAATCCGAAACAAGTTCATGTTCAAGGCTCAGCCTTTTCGGTTTTTTACCGATTTTCACCTGGATTTTATTTTTCCACAGAGCCAAACGTTGTTCCTGTTCGTGTGAGGTTATGCAACAGTGTCCTCTTGTGGCGAGATTCGGCATATGCTGGATGGCTTTGAAAAATAAAAACCGAAAACGCCGAGCCTTGATCGTGTTACACAAATATGTGAGGGACGATCGTTAACTTGTGTCCGGTCCTACAATTATAAAAATGTGGTTGCATTATATTGCCAAACAAACAGATTTTCTCCATGTACTTATTGCCCCGAGGCCTCTGCAGGCCAAGGAGAAAGCATGAGCATGAGGCGGTTTGGACTGCTGTCGGATCTGATTTGTTCCCCACATCTGCACTGATTGCTGTAGTAAAGGCATGGGCACGTGTACATGTGCTAACCGGAACCAGAAGAGCAAGCTGCATGCTATGAATGATGGCGATGAAGCCTGTCACTCTCCGGGCCATAGCAATGTCTGATGGCAGTGCAGAACACCCCTGCCAAACCCCACGGCATCAATGACAGAGCGCTGGTGATTTATGCCACCATGTTTCTTCCAGCCGTCAGGGCCCGCGTCGCTGTGCTGCCGTGAGCCCGGCGAATGACAGCTTAAAGTCCAATTTGCGACACCAGACTGAGATAAATATCTAGAAATTCGATCTGAACTGCATTTCAAACCACCCGCTGAATATGATTTAAAACTGATTTGTGAAAATCCGCACGGAGTCGTTTTGTTTTTTTGCCGTCCATACTTCATAAAAGCGGTCCGACTCCAATCAGGACGTGACACGTTTCAGATTGGAGTCTGAACACGGCCTGAGTCAGCTACCCCGGACACTCTGGCCAAGGACGCTCTTCCTTCACAACCCTCACCTGCACACTACATTTGGACACAGAACACGCACAACACACCGCGCGGTACAAAAAGACCTGGGAAAAAGGCCGCACAGCCTTTTAACATCATTTCAAATGAAATGTCTTTGCTAACATATAAACCACACAAACAATCAATCCACAAAACCCAACTTAAACACACACACACACACACACACACACACACACACACACACACACACACACACACACACACACACACACACAAATCCAGCTGTTTTTCTCCTCCACGCCACAGCCGTGTGAGTCACAGGTTTGTGGCTGTGGTGTACGCGGGGGGGGGGTTGTTCCTGCCTCGCCCGCCTCTGATCCCCGCCGCTCTCCGTGTTGTGCTGTATTAACTGGCTCTGACAAACCGTTTTTGCCGGCCTTTCCTGCAGGCGCTGCTACCGTGTGTAACCATGTGTAGATGGGGGGGGGGGGGGCTGAGACAAAAGACAAAAGGCAACGCACACCTTGAAAAATTAAAAGACACACAAAAGAATGAATGTCGTGTAAACAGATGTACACACTAGCACGCACATACACACACACACACACACACAGATGCATAAACACTGAGACAAATAACAGACTCAAGTTAATTAATTTAACTTTCTTCCACTTACACACAAACACACAAACACACAAATCCAAATGCTTTTCCTCCCCCATGGCACATTGTGTTGCTTTAATGAAATGCATGGCACATTTAGGAGGTCAGAGGCAAACAAGAAACCCCTCATGGGAGCTTGATGGTGTAAGCAACATTCTTGCTGCAGAAGTAATTCTCAGTAAAACACAAATACTCAAATAAAGCCACGTCGCTGACCAGCTGACGCACCCAAATGCACCTTACACTGTTGTGTTATCGTGTACTTTTCTATATTGCGTATCTTCTTCCTCTTTTCTCAGCTGCTCCCGTTAGGGGTCGCCACAGCGGATCGTCCGTTTCCGTCTCTTCCTGTCCTCTGCGTCTTCCTCTGTCACACCAGCCACCTGCATGTCCTCCCTCACCACATCCATAAACCTCCTCTTTGGCCTTCCTCTTCTCCTCTTCCCTGGCAGCTCCATATTCAGCATCCTTCCCCCAGTATACCCAGCATCTCTCCTCCACACATGTCCAAACCATCTCAATCTTGCCTCTCTTGCTTTGTCTCCAAACCGTCCAACCTGAGCGGTCCCTCTAATATACTCGTTCCTAATCCTGTCCTTCTTCATCACTCCCAATGAAATTCAACGTCTTCAACTCTGCCACCTCCAGCTCCACCTCCTGTCTTTTCATCAGTGCCACTGTCTCCAAACCATACAACATAGCTGGTCTCACAACCATCTTGTAAACCTTCCCTTTAACTCTTGCTGGTACCCTTCTGTCACAAATCACTCCTGACACTCTTCTCCACCCACTCCACCCTGCCTGCACGCTCTTCTTCACCTCTCTTCTGCACTCCCCGTTACTTTGGACAGTTGACCCCAAGTATTTCAACTCATGCGCCTTCGTCACCTCTACTCCTTGCATCCTCACCATTCCACTGTCCTCCCTCTCATTCACACATATGTATTCCTTCCTTGCTCCTACTGACTTTCATTCCTCTTCTCTCCAGTGCATACCTCCACCTCTCCAGGCTCTCCTCCACCTGCACCCTACTCTCACTACAGATCACAATGTCATCTGTGAACAACATAGTCCATGGAGACTCCTACTTTTCTATATTGTGTACATAATGTATGAATTCTGTGCATGTAGGTCTGGTGTAGGTCTGGTGTAGGTCTGGTGTAGGAATGGTGTAGGTCTGGTGTAGGTCTGGTGTAGGTCTGGTGTAGGAATGGTGTGCCCTTGCGTCCTTTGTCCTTGTGTCTTTTGTCTTAAGGCAGAGAGAGCCAAAGCACAAGAATTTCATTGTATTCCAATACACGATAATAAAATTGAACTTGAACTTGAAAACACAACATGTCAAGAATTACAGACGTGCTGTAGTTGTGTCGGGACATCCTGGTGGCTCATACAGCTAAAGGATCGGTTCCCTCTCTTTGAACCCAGTCCACATTAAAAATGGTTCTGGGCATCATCCTGAAGCATACAGACAAAAAGCATCACCGATGGCTTTGGGATTGAAAAACTGAAACCGTTTCTAAAATATAGTGGACATAAAAGTCTATACCCCCACGTTAAAACGGCAGGTTTTGGGTGAGCTTAAAAAAACCAAGGTAAATCTCGTCAGAACCCTTTTCACTTGTTTATTAATTTGCAACCTATAAGAATAAAGTGAAAAACTATCAGAAATATTTTAGGGGAAAAAAAGAAAAATGCAAAACTTAGAACAACCCAAGTGTCCACAACCTTTTATATAACTGGGATGTGGCTCTGCCAGTGCTGTAGTCGAGTCACTAAACCTCGAGTCCGAGTTGAGTCTCGAGTCCCCAGTGTTCGAGTCCGAGTCTGAGTCCCCAAAGAGGAGTCTGAGTCAAGTTCGAGTCAAGTCCCCATTACCTGAGTCCGAGTCCGAGTCATCAAGGTCGAGTCTGAGCCGAGTTCCAAGATGGGCTCCAGAGCTCCACTGTGGCACTGTGAAAAAGCTGACATGCAAATAAACAAACAAAAACAAACAAACAGTCTTTATCAATTAACACGTTCGAGTCCTCATCTCCAACTTCCGAGGTCTGAATGCAGTCAATGCTCGAGCCCGAGTCATCACTGCTCAAGTCCAAGTCCAGTGACAAGTCCTGAAAACCAGGTCTCGAGTCGGACTCGAGTCCGAGTCCTGGACTCAAGTACTACAACACTGGGGTCCAGAATTAACCAATCACAGTCAAACTCGTAGTCAGTATACACCTGCCATCAATTATGTTTCTGACCGACATATTGAGAATCTAGGTGTTACACGTTTTAATTGGTTTGTATCGAGTTAACTTGCGTCAGGAGTGGATGTCAGTGGATAACAGCAGGCTTTGGACAGCAGAGACCCAGCAGAGACCCGGAAACACCATCGTTCACCCTGTCTTGGCTCACAAAGGGCTTGCTAATAGTTAACATACAGCACTTTACAAAAAACAACAACAACAACAAAACAACCTCCAGTCATTTCACAGCGAGACAGCCGTAGTCCACCAGGAGTGTTTTTTTAGCCACACAGAAAAGTGTCGTCTACCTTTTGAAGTAGCTGCCCCCCCCCCCCGGCTGCAGTAGCAGCAGCAGCCACAGGGTTCAGCCATAATTGGCTTACAGTGACTGCGTAATGACAGAGTGAATTTACATGATGCAGAAACTGACGGACGCTGATTGGCTGGGGCGCCAGGCGTTGGCCTCCTCGTCGGAGGGTTACGTGGAGCTGAGACTGGTTAATCAGGACCATTGTCAATACAGACCTCTACAGTCTTACTCATTATTTTCTTTTCTTCACTTTCCCTCCCGGTACTTTGTGAGGAAAAAAAACAACTATCCATCTCCCTTTTACAAACCAAATTATGTTTCATAAACGACGAGGTCGATGAAGATTATCACGCCAGTCATCTGTGGCCGAGCGAGATGAGAAACTGATCCACAACACATTTTACTTGCACAGCCCCTTGTAAGAATTTGGCTCTCAAATCCTACCCACGCCGAAACGAACCGCACGAAAGTGAAGTTTAACGACCATATTTCATGCAACACACGCCACTGCTAGCCAAGCTCTTTGTGTTTAATAGGACGACCGGGGTTTCACCCCTACCTAAAACGACCAGGGGCCGTCAAAATGACCGCCGGTGTTTAACTCTGTTCTGTCGAGAGAAATACCCAACTGAGATATGAGTGCATTGCATATGTTGGCATGTCTGTTAGGAAACGACTGACACCGAAATTAACATTTTAACAACTTTAACACTACTTTTCAAACAATCTAAAATCGCCGCTGTCCAACGCCTGGAAACACCGCAGCGCCTCGGTGGTAGTCACGGTGCGTCTGTAACCAGACACGTTGGACATGAGCAGACATCAAGTTCAGACTATTACGCCACACTGGAGGACGCTAGCGTGCTTCTAGAGCAGAGCGGCGAACGTCGCGGAGGAAATGACGCGACCGACACACGTCATAAATAGTGACATGACGCGCACGATGACGCGCAAATTACGCGCGGTCATTCCGGCCGCTCATGGTGGTTTCGGGTAGATCTTGTCGTAATTTTTGTGTGCAATTGATTTAAAACTCGTTTTAATGCAAACATATACAGTTTTAGGAGCGTTCAGGCAGCGGCAGGTCTGTATCTTTTTTCCACAGTTATTAAAGTTTGAAAATCCAAAACGGTCAAAATGACCCGACTCGTAGGATGACGATGTCGTTCCTGTCAGCGGTCATTCAGACGACTGACTGCCTCATGTTGAGTCGCTCTCAGGGGTCACGTGTGCCTGTGTGCACCTGCAGACACACTGTGATGTGACCTTGGACGTATTAGAGTAGAATACCATGCACGTATTAGAGTAGAATACCATGGATGTATTAGAGTAGAATACCATGGACGTATTAGAGTAGAATACCATGGACGTATTAGAGTAGAATACCATGGACGTATTATAGTAGAATACCATGGACGTATTAGAGTAGAATACCATGGACGTATTAGAGTAGAATACCATCGACGTATTAGAGTAGAATACCATGGATGTATTAGAGTAGAATACCATGGACGTATTATAGTAGAATACCATGGATGTATTATAGTAGAAAACATCCATGGATGTGACTCTGGAATGTCTCCATGTTACTTGATTTAAAAGGCAAAACGGCCTCAGATCAAAGCAGACAGTTTAGTCCCAACTTTGGACACTGATTTAAAGAAGCAGTTCAATGTAATACAGCAAAATAGCACACAATAGTGGAACACAGACACACACACACACACACACACACAGAGGAATGAATACACACACTCTCTCTCTCCCTCTATCTCTCTCTCTCACACACACACACACACATCCTAGGTATTGTGATCTTACCTGAGGTCATAAATTGGAGGACATTTAGTCATTAAATATAAAATAAGTGCCGTGTGCTTTGTGAGTGGGGAGGATGTGTGTGTGTAACTAAGTGACCCTGGGCTCAGCCCGTCGTGTTTAGTCCTGGTCCTGGTGTTTACGGTACAGCCATGGCTCTGAAAGTCCCTTGGCGGGGCTGATGGATTGGGACAGTTATTTAATTGTCAGCCCTTGGTGATCTCTGATGGTGCGGGGCGCCCTGTCAAGTTAGTCGGTTGCTGAAAAGGTTTTGTATTTATCGAACTGTGTGAAGAAAACTCTCCGGCTTGACACCAACCCTCCACACAAACCCGGAAGAAAGGCCTCTGCCAGGTGCCGATGGCCCCTGAAGTGAAACTTAAATCCCAAACTGGGATTGGCCCCGCCACGTCCTCATGAAACTGTCTGTCAGTGAGAAGCGAGTGACATTTGTGATCAAGATGGCGACACTTGGCCGGCTTGCAAAATTCATCTCAGTTCGTCTAGCAGAAGGAAAGCCAAACTTAGCAACATGGGGCTCGCCGGTTCGAATCCCCGTGTTACCTGCGGCTTGATCGGGCGTCCCTACAGACACAATTGGCCGTGTCTGCGGGTGGGAAGCTGTGGGTATGTGTCTTGGTCGCTGTACTAGTGCCTCCTCTGGTTGGTCAGGGCGCCTGTTCGGGAGGGAGGGGGATCCTCCCATGTGCTACGTCCCTCTGGCGAAACTCCTCACTGTCAGGGGAAAAGAAGCGGCTGGCGACTCCACATGTATGGGAGGAGGCATGTGGTAGTCTGCAGCCCTCCCCGGATCGGAAGAGGGGGTGGAGCAGAGAAACTACTTCCCTTTCCAGAAGCTCCCTCCAGCATGGCAGATACCTTCCCTGATTCAGCATCTTGATTCAGCGTCTGATAACTATTAGCAGTCAAACTGATGCAACTATGATGTGAATAATATCAATAAACAAAAAAAAAATTAAGAACTGTAGCCCAAACTGG
The DNA here is from genome assembly GCA_022114975.2 of Lampris megalopsis. NCBI lineage: Eukaryota > Metazoa > Chordata > Actinopteri > Lampriformes > Lampridae > Lampris > Lampris megalopsis. The sequence continues at coordinate 473,225 of JAJHIY020000013.1, read as the reverse complement.
CTGCTCCAAAAAGCTTCCAGAAGGCTCTCATCCATCCGCCACAGCGAGGCTTCAGCTGAGTTGCTCCTCCGTCGCCACAGGCAGTAAAACACATACAACAATGATCCAAATTCACATCACATTAGGTTCAAAAATTGAATATTTATGTATTATACAACTTCTCAAACTGGCAACGGAGAATGAAAATACCCCCCTGGCATACCTGATGCTTCATCTGACTCAACGTGATGTCCATGCACAAATTAAATGGGCCTGGGTTATTTGAATCTAATGTGGAGTGGGTTGTATTCAAAGTGACTTCTGAAAATATCTTCCAGCGGGAAGCTGAGGCTCTGACTCAGTCCTGATAAGAAAACACAAGATTTAAAAAACCACCCACTATATTCATAAACATGTCTCTTTGAAATAAGGCCGTTTTTTACCAAAGGTTTAAAAGTGGCTACTGGTTTCTTAATTACTGGTTAAAAGCTCATTAATAAGGCATTATAAATCAGTAATAGGATTATAATCAATAAATAAAAACAATTTTTGGGTTATCGGGTTGGGGGCCCACATTTTAGGCAATCTCTGGGACCCATCCTGATTAGATGAAGACAGATGAAGATAACCCCCTTAACCCAACACTTAACCGTTTCCTACTTAGCAAGAGCTAGCTAGCTAGCTAGCTATGTTTTGAAAACATCCTGCAAAAGAGCCCACCCCCTCACTTCTGCCTCGTGAACACGCACACTGATTGACAGCAAGTAGGGACCAATGGAGATGTTGGCCTTCAAAGCACTCTCCCGACTGGCTGATAAGGAGCAGGAGCGGCTAGGGCACAGAGACCGAGTTTGTTTCTCTTGATAGCTGTCATCCATCCATCCATCCATCCATCCATTATCCAAGCCGCTCATCCTACGTCGGGTCGCGGGATGCTGGAGCCTGTCCCAGCAGTCATTGGCTGGCAGGCGGGGAGACACCCGGGACAGGCCGCCAAGTCATCACAGAGCCAACACATTCACACCTAGGGACAATTCAGTACAGCCGATTCACCTGACCTACAGGTCTTTGGTCTGTGGGAGGAAACCCACGCAGATAGCTGTCAAATGGTATAAAAAGGGTTCTACATTAAAATCACTGACTACATTTACATGGACTTCAGTATGCCAGTTATGAGGCTTATCCCAGTTTTGATCATATTCAGGATATGGCATTTACATGGAACACAGCTCTACATGATAAGTACTAGTATCCCAGTTACTGAGTACTGCATGCCGTTTGCTCAGGCGCCTGTGATGTTTTAAACACAAACTGGCAATTTTGAAATCGTTAATCTGATATCCCTCTGTAACTGTTAACCTTAAATTAAGTTGACTGACTAAAAAGGAGACCACTTTGGCTTACAGCAGGTTCAGCACTATTAAATGCCAACATCACATTGCGGATGTGGCTTATCCACCTTATTGCCAGCAATGGGAGAAGAAAGTGACAGGAAATAATAAACATGTCCTCCACCTTGACCGGTGTAGGACTGTCACTGCCACCAGCCTGGGTACTACACACTTGAATATGTCAGCATTTCAATACTTTTTCCCATCTAAACTGCCAAGCGTATTTAATTCTTTCATCGCTGCCGAAAGACAGAACTCTGTTTCTTCCCCCCCAAAAGTGAGATGCTGTCATTGCTGCTGTCAGGCCAAATCATGTCTGGGCTCCCAAAATGTGTCCGTGTGACATCATCGCAAGTCCGGTTGTTTAAAATAACATTTAGGGACCCTTTTTTTTTGGTTGCTAGCTACCTAGCTAACTTCTCATTGATGTCAAAAAACATATAATAGTAAATATTGAACGTTTAATTTTAATGGAAAATAGGTTTATAGAACATCTTTATTGAAAATCTCATCCACGCTACATAACATTAGCTAGTTAGCTAACAAGGTGATCAACCAGTAGATGAACTTTCACTTAAAAGTTTGCTTTTTTGTGCTTTTCAAAAAACATATCCTAATATAAACAATTGCAAGTCGAATATAAAATGTGACCCTGTGCGTGTATTGTACGATGTAGCTAAAAAGAGTACACTATTAAACCTGCTTTTGTCTGCAATATTACAGCAGTCTGGACACAGTTTGGCCTGACACTGCCATTGTTTGTTTTTCTGTTACGTCAGAGGGAAGTCAACAGCAGTCAGAAACTGACAGAAGACATTTACATGCAACAGTATCACGGTTTCCTTTGGAGTACTCCAGCTAGCACAATCTGGTTTCTCAAAACCAGGATAAGGCCTTATCCAAGTTTCTGAAATCAGGATATGACGTTTACATGTGCAAACACAAAAACGGGATAAATCAAAAGCCTGACCATAACCGGGATACTCAACTCCATGTAAATGTGATCCTTGATTCACCACTTCAACCCTAAACTTAATTGTGACCTAACCTTAAAAACTATCGAGCTTTGTCTGCAAGTTTCATATTGCCATGCATGGTATCCGTTTTATTAAAGCAATAACTCACTCCAGGCCATGATATATTATAATGTGTAATAAATATATATATACATACATGAGCCAAACCGTTTATCCTTACTCAGGGTCGCGGGGATGCTGGAGCCTATCCCAGCAGTCATTGGGCAGCAGGCAGGGAGACACCCTGGACAGCCCCCACCCCCACCCCCCCACACACAGAATATCTGAATGCAACAGTGCACTTCCCTGTACTTTGGTGACATTTACAATGAAATTGAACAGAGTGCAAACATTTTTTGGCAAATGGGACAAATTTAATCTGACTCAGGCCATAAAGACATTTGCCTGACTAACTAAAACTGCCATTTTGCCTCCAACACTGTGATAAACTCAAATCTTTCAGATGGGACCGCTAACAGTTGCTGACACTAAATGTTTTACCCATGACAGGGACAGATACTGAAATGTAGCCCATCTGTTACCAAGTGACACCTCATTCACTCATTCATATATATTCTATATATATTTACAAAAATTATTTATATATATATATGTATATTTTTTCTTATATATATATATATTTCATCACCCGTCCTTCAGATGAGATGTTAAACCGAGGTCCTGACTCACCAGGGTCATTAAAGATCCCATGGCACTTATCCCAAAGAGTAGGGGTTCCCCGGTGTCCTGGCAAAATTCCCAACCTGGCTCTCTCCATCTGGCCACCTAATCCTCCCCCCATGTAACTGGCTCAATGATTCCTCCCTCTCCACCTCAAGCTGATGTGTGGCGAGCATTCTGGTGCAAAAATGGCTGCCATGCATCGCCCAGTTGGAGCTACACATTGGTGGTGGTTGAAGTGAGTTACCCCCTTCACTGTGAAGTGCTTTGGGTGTATAGAAAAGCGCTATATAAACTCAATGAAGATGATGATGATGATAATGAGTATTATTATTATTATTCCTGGTATGGATTGGAGTTTGGTCTTATGTAACTTTGGAAAAAAATGAGTCATCTCTCTTCTCCACTTCAGCCTCACTCCATCTTTCCTCCTCTCTCTTATTCCTCTCCCTGCAGGGCTCACAAGGTCATAAAAAACCAGGAAAAGTCTGTGAATTTCAACATACAATTTCCAGACCCTGGAAGTATCATGGAATATTATAATTTTAGTAAAGTTTTGGAAATCTGTTCAAGGCAGATGTGATATAATAATACGATATAATATTATAATATAATTTAATATTTTAGTGAAGTCATGGAAATCTGACTAAAGCAGCACCAACTCTTTTAAAGACCGAATGAACAAAACAAGTAAAACAGCAACAGGTGGAACCCTTGCAGGTTTTGTGTGTGTTCATGTATGCTAACGTGCCTCCGCCGGCTAGCCTTCATATCAGTTAGCTAGCTAGCTTGTCAGTATGCCAGGTAAGTGTAGTTTCAACAAATGAACAAGTGCAAATTAAGACATGTAAAGGTTGTTGAGAGTAGAGTGGCTCTTATAGAGTATTTGAAAGATATAAGTCAAGCCAGGCCAAGTCAAGTCAATTTTATTTGTATAGCCCAGAGGTGGCTAACCATGTGCCATGGAGAGCCATGTTTTCCTTCCAGCCAGACTCCACACCAGGTGATTTCACTGATTAACAACCCTTCAACCAAAGAGGAAGAATCCATCCATCCATTATCTGAACCGCTTATCCTGCTCTCAGGGTCGCAGGAGCCTATCCCAGCAGTCATTGGTCGGCAGGCGGGGAGACACCCTGAACAGGCCCCTCCGCACACACACACACACACACACACCCACCCACACCCATTCATACCTAGGGACAATTTAGTATGGCTGATTCACCTGACCTACATGTCTTTGGACTTTGGGAGGAAACTGGAGCCCCCGGAGGAAACCAATGCAGACACGGGGAGAACATGCAAACTCCACACAGAGGACGACCCGGGATGACCCACCAAGGTTGGACTACCCCGGGGGTCGAACCCTGGCTAACCACTGTGCCACCAAGAGGAAGAATGCATCAGTGAAATCAGCTGGTGCGGAGTCGGGCTGGAATGAAAACCTGCATACACATGGCTCTCCGTGGCACATGGTTAGATACTATATATATATATATATAGACACTATATATGTATAGCCCACAAATTACAAATGTGCCTTAGGGGGCTTTACATCAACACAACATCCTGTCCTTAGATCCTCGCATCGGATAAGGAACAACCCCCTAAAAAAGCCTTCAACAGGGAGAAAAAATAGGAAGAAACCTCAGGGAGAGCAGCCGAGGAGGGATCTCTCTGCCAAGACGGACAACGCGCAGTGGATGTTGTGTTTACACAATTTACACAATACAACACTGAAAGAGGATAACAGAATTATAATGGCGTTATAAGATATATGAAGAATAAGATGAGGATGCCAAGCCGACACCACTGGAATAGCCCAGAACCCGAGCCACATGACCACCATCACCATGGAGACGGGGAAAAAAAACTATACAGACTGACCTTCACATCACATAAAGTGTTAAAACACACATTTTCAGTGGCAGTGCTGAAAAACAGTTTCTTTTGGTCATGGAAGTTAAACTAAAAGTTACGGAGAAGTCATGGAAAAGTTACGGAGAACCTTGGTGAAAGAGTTGATGAGCTCTGCTCCTGTCTTTGATGCATCGTCACTCGTGTCTAGTTACATGGTAACTGGGCCGCACTTACATAACAAACACTTTTCTAGTGAACCGACCACTCTAGGTGCTTTACAGCGTACGCCTCACACCCACCCATTCACACACTCATTCATACACCGATGGTGAAGGCTGCCATGCAAGGCACCAACCTGCTCATCAGGAGCAGACAGGGGTTCAGTGTCTTGTTCAAGGGCACTTCGACACGCTCTCTGGAGGAACCGAGGATCGAACCAGCGACCTTCCGATTACTAGACAACCCACTCTACCTCCTGAGCCATGCTAGTTGTGGCGTAATGGCTGGTCTTTAATTGTGCGTTGTGTGTGTGTGTGTCTGTGTAACGCACCCGCCGGTCCAACGTGTCAGTGTCACGGTTTGCCTCGCTCAGGTGTGAAAAGTACCCGCGTGCATGAAGGTGCAGTGCCAGCAGGGGGCGATGATTAACTCAATGCCAGCAACTCCCCATGGAGGAAAAGAAGCATACAGCATTTTCTTCATCATCGCCCCCTGCTGGCACTCCACCTTCACGCACGCGTGTACTTTTCACGCCTGAGCGAGGCGAACCGTGACACTGACACGCTGGACCGGCGGCTGCATTACACGCTTTGGCGTGTTACCGGGTTGGTGTGTGCGTTAACCAGGGAAATAGAGAGATCACACTGACGAGCTGTGGGACCGGCGGGGCGGGAACACACACAGTGAGTGTGTAGTACCTCAAGTGCAATGTAATACTTCATAATGGCCAGAGAAATGCTTTGATGGAAACACGGCTTGCGTGGCTGCACGTCTATGCGGGACCGAGTGCAAGATATTCAGCCCTCGCCAAGTCATCTGGTGTGAGCAGACTCATGACTGCGTGACGGAAATCTGCAGAATCCATCACTGTGTGCGATGCACAAGTAGCCGGCAGTTTACTAGCGCCATTACCGAGCTGCACGTGTGCGGCCTGTCCACACAACGCTGGTATAGGCGGTGGTAACGCATCAGGAATTAGTCTACAAGCACACGTCTGCCTGGGTGAAGTGGACGGAAACTGGACAAGGATAAGAAGGTGCACTTTACACCATGCGGTTTCCCAAACACAACTCCTGAAATATCACAGTATTGACTGTTTCCTGAGCTTGGAGCGTCGTCTAATTGAAAGGTTACACACACACACACACACACACACACACACACCGTGTATGGTTGTGATATGAAAATGAACAGGAGCACTCATCACGGCTGACACAGCTGCAGAGCTGTTTAGATTTCATCAATAGATACACACAACCTGGACTGACAATGGAATGAAAGGATGGGAGTAATTTACAGTTTGTAGTGTGTGTGTGTGTGTGTGTGTGTGTGAGTTTATTCACAATGCACAGCATGGGGACTTTTATTTTGTAATGCCCTATAAGGCCAAACTTGGTAGATTTACTCGTGTTCAGATCAACACACCGTGACATTGTGTTTGATCAACACAGCGATATAGTATTGTAAGCTGTGATCGACTGACGGTCTCCGCAAATCAAAACACGCCCGACCGTTACGAAAAAGTCGTTTATTCAAGTGTACTATTAGAATACTTATTTTAAATTAAAAAAAAAATCAGTGGGCATACTTTCAGTTGTCTTTTTAAGTACTTATCAGAGATATACTAAACAAAATTACACTCAAGTATACTACTAGTACATATACTTGAACTTGAAGTTTACTTAAATTTACTTTACAAATAAACTTCCAAGTTTACTATTTTTTGTATTTGGTTTTGTATTTGCACATCGTCTTATTAGAGGAAATGAAAACACTGTTGGAGTCTTTTTACGCCTCTACATATGAGCTCTTCACCTTCCTCATCATTCTCTTTCCATGATGCTTTCCACTCGTCATGTGTCTTTTATTTTGAAAAGCTGTTTTTTTTAATGAATAGCAACATTAATGAACTTATAAACATTATAGAACATTCAAGAACATAAATGCCACGGGGTGAAAAATAGATACCATAAAATCAGTAAACAAAAGAAAACTGACCGTAATATAGCCGGCAAGGCCATCAATTCTGTTCCCATGACAAAAAGTCATTAAATAAAGTCACAGTTTTTACAGCCTTCTTATTGTAACTTAAACTTATTGTGCCCATGGAAGGTTCCAAGTCCTTTGTGAAGACACTGTAAAGAGGAGTCCTGTTAGAAAACTTGTGTCGATGAATGTGACATTTTGCCAGAAAGAGAATGAGGTTATCACCAAAAGCACCCCCCCCCCCAAATTCTTATCCTGGGTATGAAAATAAAACAAAATATACTGATAAAATAACCACCAAGTTTGCGGACGACACAGTGGTGGTGGGTCAGATCTCCGATGACGACGAGAAAGCCTACCGGGAGGAAGCTGCTGCTCTGTCACCCTGGTGCCAGGGCAACAGCCTCCTCTGAAATGTCTCCAAAACTAAGGAGATGATTGTGGACTTTAGGAGGGCACAACAACAACAGAGGACGTACTCACCACTGAGGATTAATGGGACTACTGTGGAGAGGGCGAGCAGGTATAAATACCTGGGAGTCCACATTACAGAGGATCTCACATGGCACTCACACACAGACACCCTGGTGAGCAAGGCAAGGCAGCGCCTCGATCACCTCAGGCAGCTGAGGAAAGTCCAAGTCTCCCAGAAGATCCTCCAGTCCTTCTACTCTGGGGCAGTGGAGAGCATCCTGACAGGAGGCATCTCTGCCTGTTTTGGCAACAGCTCCGCCCAGGATAGGAAGGCTCTGCATAGGGTAGTGCGTTCGGCTGAGCGCACCATCGGTAACTCACTCCCCGCCCGCCCTGCAGGACTTATACACCAAGAGGTGCCGAACCAGAGCCTACAGGACTATGAAGGACCCTCACCGCCCCAACAACGGACCGTTCCAGCTGCTGCGGTCAGGCAAGCGCCTCCGCGGTCCTGCTGCAAATACAGAGAGACTGGGACGGATTCTTTCCTCAGGCCAGCAGGACTGTGAACTCTGACCTTACCGGGGCCCCCTCACTGACCCATACTGCCCCCCTCATGTTCAAGCACGCACACACGCACACACAGTAAGGTAACCGACTACACATAACTCATATTGTGTACATACATACCTCATATTTCAGTACATATACCTCAGATTTACATTTCCGAGTGCTTTTACCGGATATATCGTGCTGTCTGTTTTCTTTTTACAGACAGTTCTTCACTGTTGATTGTAAATTGTACATTGCAAATTGGAACACGTGTGTATCTGTTGTACTCTTGTTGTTTGCACAGCAAGGAGTTCGTACCCTTTTTAATTTCACTGCACTCGGGACTTGTACTTGTGTGTACGTGACAAATAAAACTCTTGAATCTTGAAATCCAAAGTTGTCCAATAGCTTCTCTTATCCGAACCGCTTATCCTGCTCTTGGGGTCGCGGGGATGCCGGAGCCTATCCCAGCAGTCATTGGGCGGCAGGCGGGGAAACACCCTGGACGGGTCATCACAGGGCCGACATCCACCCACACACCCACACACACCTAGGGACAATTTAGTACAGCTGATTCACCTGACCTACCTGTCTCTGGACTGTGAGATGGAACCGGAGCACCCGGAGGAAACCCACACAGACACGGGGAGAACATCCAAAGTCCACACAGAGGACGACCTGGGACGACCTCCAAGGTTGGACTACCCCGGGGCTCGAACCCAGAACCTTCCTGCTGTGAGGCGACCGCGCTAACCACTGCACCGCTGTGCAGTACCGAAAGATAAAAACTATGACGTGTCAAACATGTTTGTCTCCGTCACCAGCGAGGCCGTCGACACCAGCAGCGTCACTCTCGACTGTTAACGCTGAGCTAAACAAAGGGGTTTCTGTGGAGGGATCATAAAGCTTATCTGTAAAAATGGCCGTTTTTGTTTTTTGTGTGTCTGCTCGTATCGACCTTGACTATCTGAGGAGCCAGATGACGCACGCTGCCGACGGCAGTAACGCACAAGCCACGACAAGGTTGTGCCGCTGGAGAGACTGAATGAGAAAGAAGAGATGGAGACAGACGGAGAGAGATAGAGATGGGAAAAGCGTGGCTCCGTTTCAGATAGGTCATATCCTGCAGCTTCCTTTTCTCCCTATTCAAAGGAGGCATTGTTATAAAGGCAGGCGGCTTTATTTGGCATTTACCGTTATAACATCAAAACGCTGACATCAAACTGATAAACATCTGTCGCTGCATGCGGGCGATGATGATGATGATGGCTGTCGATTAACACTTCAGTAAATAAATCAAGACAATAATACTGACTATCAACGGTTCCTCGGCATAGTGTGGTTCATATTGATTATCATGTGGATTATTGTCATACACATTATTATCATATGGGTTATTATCATATAGATTATTATCATGTGGATTATTATCACATAGATTACTATCATAGATAATTATCATATGGGTTATTATCATATAGATTATTATCATACGGGTTATTATCATGTGGATTATTATCACATAGATTACTATCATATAGGTGATTATCATATGGGTTATTATCATATAGATTATTATCATATGGGTTATTATCATGTGGATTATTATCACATAGATTACTATCATATAGATCATATGGATTATTGTCATATGGGTTATTATCATATAGATTATCATAAGGGTTATTATCATGTGGATTATTATCACATAGATTAATATCATATAGATGATTATCATATGGGTTATTATCATATGGATTATCATCATATAAATTATTATCATATGGATTATTATTATAGATTATTATCACATGGGTTATTTTCATATGGATTATTATTATTATAGATTATCATCATATGGGTTATTATCATATGGAATATTATAATCTAGATTATCATATGATTATTATCATATGGACTGTTATCATATAGATTATTATCATATGGACTATCATATTGATTATTATCACATGATATATGGATTATTATCATAGGATTATTTTACAGATTATATGGATTATCATATAGATTATCTGGGTGGAGATCTAATGGCGGTTCAAGTTATATGGTTTATTTGGTCTATTTCAGACATTATGTTTCACAAAGTAGTAAACATATACAACAAAATCTCAATAAACAACATTGATTAAGTGGAGGAATCTTGGCCAGGTCTCCCCTGAAAAAGAGGTTTGTAATCTCAACGGGATCCTCCTGGTACATGATGTTTATCATGTGCATTATATATCAAAGCCCCTTGAGGCAAATTTGTAATTGGTGATATTGGGCTAAACAAATAAAACTGACTTGACATGTCATGACTGGTCCGGCTATCCAGCCCAGTGTCCATCATACACAAGTCAAATAATGACCTCCCTGTTCATCCTCATTATACATACACAACCAACGAGCAGGTGCCCATCACGCATGACCAACACTCACAGAAAGAACAACGGAAACAACAGCAACATATTCTTCATCATCATCATCATCATCAGTGAGGGTCCCCTTCTCGGGACAAACAAGGCACCTTCGTCATCCCTGGACCTCTCAAAACGGACTTCTTTTTACATCCTCTTAAACTGTTTAATATTTTTACCCTGCTTGAATTCTCCATCAAGACCATTCCACAAAGTCGCCCCACAGATATAGTAAATACACATACTCTTAAGATTGGTGCAAACGCAACATTTTTCAAATTCAAATTTCCTGTTAAGTTATACCCCCCCCCCCGCCACCTTCTCTGTGCAGGAACATTTTTTTGAATTATTGCCAGGAGGTAAATTGCTTCTTGCTTTGTACATTATTTGTGTTTTTGTATGTGTTGCACATCCACACACCCACACAGTAATTTAGATGTGGTAATACAAGTGAACAATACAGAGTGTGTAACGCTTTATGATTGGGCATATGCCTTGTTTTTCCCAGAACTGCGACGCTCCTTGCCAACTTTGCTCGCACAAATATCACACGAGGTTTCCAGCAGATGGTGTAACACCACACCAAGACATTCATTTTCATATATATACCCTTTCTATAGTAACATCGTCTACCATCACTTGTACTTGAGGGTTTATTTTGTGATTTCCAAACAGCATGAGCTTGGTTTTGTTCAAATGACCGTTTTAATTTATTCATTTCAGGCGTGACTACCTCCAAAAACCTGCTGCAAACTCCCCACGACAAAAAACACCCACAAATAAAATAGGTGTACCTCACTTTGTACGCCTATAAGTATTTATAGTTGTGTAGTGCTGCGCTTGTTAAAGGTCATTGTTGTCCAACACTAAAGTGTTTCTACCCCCCCCTCCCCTTTTTTTTTGTCCAATTGAACTTGGCCAATTACCCCACTCTTATGAGCTGTCCTGGCCGCTGCTCCGCCCCGTGTTGATCCGGGGAGGGCTGCAGACCACCACATGCCTCCTCCCATACATGTGGAGTCGCCAGCCGCTTCTTTTCACCTGACAGTGAGGAGTTTCACCAGGGGGACGTGGCGCGTGGGAGGATCACGCTATTCCCCCAGTTCCCCCTTCCCCGAACAGGCGTCCCGGCCGACCAGGACACATACCCACGTCTGGCTTCCCACCTGCAGACGGGGCCAGTTGTGTCTGTAGGGACGCCCAACCAAGCCGGAGGTAACTCGAGGATTCGAACCGGCGATCCCTGTGTTGGTAGGCAACGGAATAGACTGCTACGCAACCCGGACGCCTCCCAAAGTGTTATTTTTTTTTTTGGGCTGGAATTTCTACAACAGCTAACGAACAATCCCGTAATGTTTTTACTAGCTAACACCCAAGAAACGGTGCACGCCACATTTACAGCGTTACTGTGCAGTGAGTTTGCTGACATCTACAGGTTAAAAACCACCTAAAGTTTATTTTTTCCCACCTGTGCTGTCGGCAGGCTTGACCGACAGCACAGGGAATTTGTATGCCGATGTGTCCTAGACAGATTTAATCTGCAAGTGGAGTTCAGGTTCTCCACCTGCAAAGGAAATCTGTATTTATTATCAAGAACCGCTGACAGTAACTCTGTCCTCTGGATGATCTGTGGGATGACCAGAGCTCAGGGCTTTTGTTCAGCATTTAAAGCTGACACTGGTCCCCTTGTTCAGCTAAATAACCAATCAGCATCGCTTCTCCAACAGGGGGACAATCACAAGTGAAACAGGGAAACTTAGAAAGGAAAAATGACAACATTTATCTGATAACCCAGCAAACAAAAACAAAACGTCCCCAGCACGTCCCTTAAAGGTCCTCGGGACGTCCTGCAGTAATGCCCCTGTGATGTCTAGAACACTTTCGCCTAGTTTCTGTAATGACCTCAGGACGTTACAGGGACCTCCCGCAATAACAACCCCAGGACGTAACAGGGGCATCTAGAGGACTTTCCCCTAATGTCCCTGTAATGTCCTTAGGACGTTACAGGGACGTCCCGCAATAACGTCCCCGTGACGTAATGAAAGCCCTACGCACTGATATTAACTGGACGTTCGGAGAGGTCCTTTAGGGGAAGTTTTTTTTTGTTTGCTGGGAAGACAGACACATAGAAACAGATGCTGACATGTATTCAACAAAACATAGTTAAATCAATCCTATCAATATAAGTTTAGGATAACAGTTATGGCGATAAAGGAGAAGACAAGAAAAAAAGGACAAAAAGGGGGGGGGGTAAGGACTAAGAAGAAGGAGGTAATCTAGAGTGTTCCAGGGAGCGTGTGAGGCAGATGCTAGCACTGTCTATGTGCATGTGACATGTCCACCTGTGAGTGCATGGGATTTGTCCCAAATCAATTAATCAATAATTAAAAACCATGTAAAGTTTGAAAACTTGGCAAGCTGGCCTTGGTACTGTGAGATATTAGCATAGCAGGATAAACACAGCTGCAGCTAGCACATCTATCAGAGAGCAAACTCTCTGAACTGGACTCGGGTTTAGTTACTCTTCAAATGTCCCATGAAATGAAAATTGTATTTTAATTCTTGTTCCTCCTTTCCTCTGCATTTAATTAACCTCTATCTAACACTATTACAGAAATTCACAAATAATGATTTGTTACATTTTGGTGTTTATAAGAATTTTTTTTTCTCTTGCTGGAAAATACAATACTTCATTGGTAACACTGCCCTACACTTGCAGGTGTACACCAAAGAAATTGTCCTTGGGAGGGAGCCAATCATGCCTGGTCATGATTGGCTGTCAGTCAAATCAATCCCCCTCCCCTCACTAGCCCCCCCCCGACTGCTCTGTTTCATTCAGACAAACGTGTTCTGAATGGAACCGTCAAGTGTCGACGTGACTTCATTGATTGTAGATGGGACTTAAATGCAGTTTGATTGGTTCTACTATGTGGACGTGATTCAAATGACCTCAGGGTTTAAATGTAGAATTAGTTTGATGGATTTAAAGGTTAAATGTTGTTGTGATGTCAAAGCCTCGAACGGCTAATCATTGCTTGGTGTATTTGAAAGGTTTGGACAATAAAGCGTTGATGAGATGGGACCCTAGAGGTTGCAGGTGCCTACAGTTCTGTTGTTGCTGAGGGTCATTATGTCGCCGTTGGTTGGAGGAAACGCCCCCCTCCTCTTACAGCCAATCAGAAAGAAAAGAAGGCCTCCAAGAAAACAACAACAGGAAACATAATGTGTCCAATATCTATAACACATGTATGTTATTTTCTATTTATTTTTTACAATTTACCACAATTTCCATGTCATGGATGGTGTTGAATGTAAACTGTTACCAGTCTTTATAATAGGAGTGATTATTCATCCTGAATATTAACAAAATGTCATGTTTAAGGTGGAATCCAATCATGATCCACTTTGTCTTTCTGCGATATCAGACATTTCCCCCAAAAAGTACTGAGATATATATTTTTTAATTTTATTAAATCTTTATGGATTTTCATTCATGAATCTCTAAAGTTTATGGAAATGTATATGATATGATGTGATATATGATATGATATGATATGATGTGATGTGATGTGATATCAAATTGCTCGGCTGAAAATTCCTTATCGTGCGCCATATCTAATTAAAAAACGTTGTACCACACAAGCCAAATACTATACCATATATACTATACCACGATATCACTGGCATTAGCTGTAAATAACGCCATTCATAATAATAATACTAATAATAATAATGCCATCCTGAGAATGTGCGACTCCACACTTTGTTATTAGTGAACATGAAACTGAGCAACGAATCAGCAAAACAATAAATAGAGATTTGAATGAAATAGAAATATTGGAAACTTGAAAGCAGGTGAGTCAAATGACTATTTTAAGCAAACAACTGCTTTGCTCCCGTTTCCTTCTCCTGTATTTTACACTGGTGTTTGGTGGGAGTTATTTTCAGGAAGTTCTACTGTGTTGTCTGAACCGGCTGCTGAACACGAGGCACTGGCGTAACATATTTATTATGGGCCCTGGTGCAAGCAACCCTCGTAGACCCCCCCCCCCTCTAGCGACGGGCCCTGGTGCCACTGCACCGGCTGCACCACCTATATTTATGCCAGTGACACGAGGTTTCTTCACATCTGCTCCCAGAGGACTGCAGACCAACCGACTGCACGAGACACAAGAGAAGAAAGACAGAAAGATTTGGGTGCGTGTCCGCTGTGGGATGGAAGTAGAGCTTAACTCCCCATGAGAACCAGTAGAGCCCCACCTCCCTCTATTTACCCTCCCTGTTCACCTCCTGGACACTAGCGTTTCTACACTCGTCTGTTTATTCTTTACAGAACGTTTTACTTCTCGCTTTTCTTTCACCTCACATCTCTGTCCCAGCTTCGACGCAGTGCATTTACATGTACTTTAACTCATTTATGTGTACTTTAACTCATTTATGTGTACTTTAAATCATTTATGTCTACTTTAACTCATTTATGTCTACTTTAACTCATTTATATGTACTTTAACTCATTTATGTCTACTTTAACTCATTTATGTCTACTTTAACTCATTTATAACTAATTTATATGCACTTTAACTCATTTATAACTCATTTATGTGTACTTTAACTCATTTATGTCTACTTTAACTCATTTATGTGTACTTTAACTCATTTATAACTCATTTATGTGTACTTTAACTCATTTGTCTACTTTAACTCATTTATAACTCATTTATGTGTACTTTAACTCATTTATATGTACTTTAACTCATTTATGTCTACTTTAACTCATTTATAACTCATTTATATGTACTTTAACTCATTTATAACTCATTTATGTGTACTTTAACTCATTTATATGTACTTTAACTCATTTATGTCTACTTTAACTCATTTATGTGTACTTTAACTCATTTATAACTCATTTATGTGTACTTTAACTCATTTACAACTTAATTATGTGTACTTTAACTCATTTATAACTCAATTATGTGTACTTTAACTCATTTATGTGTACTTTAACTCTTTTATATGTACTTTAACTCAATTTATGTGTACTTTAACTCTTTTACATGTACTGTAAATCATTTTCACACGTCTGAAATCTATCTGGAACACTGACCTCATGTGTATATTCACATGTATGTGTGTGTGTGTGTGTGTGTGTGTGTGTGTGTGTGTGTGTGTGTGTGCATGTGCTGCAGAGAGACACGGTGTGAAGCTCTTCTGCTACACATCCCATTCCAGAGCCCAGCATGTGTGAGATTTATGCCCCGATGAAAGCTCCCCGAGGAGCTGTATCCCCTTAACAAGCCCCCCTCCCCGGGGTCACCTCTGTGCTTGTGTGTGTGTGTGTGTGTGTGTGTGTGTGTGGGAGAGACACAGAAAGAGACAGAGAGACAGACAGAGGGGTGGGGGATTAATGGTGGGAAAATAAGTCACGCCACATGTTGGCTGTTAATATTGCTAAATTGGTGTGATAGAAAGGAGATGTTGACAGCCTGCTTAAAAACACACACAAATATACACACACACACACACACACACACATACACACTGTTTTACAAAACCCTCCCTATCTGCAGTAGTCGAGAGACAGACAGAGAGAGAGAGAGAGACAGGCTGACAGACAGACAGACAGAGAGAGAGAGACATTTGCCTGTTTTGTTGATTTCAAAAAAGCATTCGACTCTATTTGGCATGAAGGATTATATTATACATTTTTACAAAGTGATGTCGGGGGTAAAGTCCACGATTTAATAAAGACAATGTATTCTGAAAACAAAAGCGCTGTGAAAATTGGCAACAAAATTACAGTCTTTCACTCAGAAAAAGAGGAGCGAGGCAGGGCTGTAGCCTCAGTCCAACACTGTTCAACGTCTACGTTAACGAGTTAGCGGTGCAGCTGGAACAGTCCACAGACCCTGACCTCACTCTACAAGAGAATGAAATAAAATTCCTACTCTACGCAGATGACCCGGTGCTACTGTCTCCTACTGCACAGGGGCTACAGCAGCATCTGGACCTGCTAGAGAATTACCGTCAACACTGGGCCCTGATGGTAAAATCTAAAAAAGACAAACATAATGATATTCCAACAGAAGCCCAGGTGTCAGGAACACAGATACCATTTCAATCTAGGCAGCGTCGCCCTAGAGCACATCATGCAGTACACTTACCTTGGCTTAATTATGACTGCATCGGGGAATTTCAGCCTGGCAGTGAATGCACTACACGAAAAAGCTCGCAGAGCTCTATATGCAATAAAAAGAAAATTTTGGAATATAAACATACTCATTAAGATTTGGTGCAAAATATTTGACTGTGTAATCCAGCCAATTGTGCTGTATGGAAGAGAGGTATGGGGTCCACTCAGTGAGCATAGCTACCCTAGATGGGACAAGCATCCCACAGAAGCCCTACATGCAGAATTCTGTCGAATGATTTTAAAAATCCAAAAGAAAACACCAACCAATGCATGTAGGGCAGAATTAGGCAGATTTCCATTGGCTATCAACATAAAAAAAGAGCTCTCAAATTTTGGATGCATTTGCACACAAGTCCCACAGACACGCTGCATTTTAAGATCTGAACCCTGAAAAGAGTCCTCTGAAACAGCTTGTACTGAGACTAACTAATCAACCTTTAGCAAATACTAATAACTTTTCTCAGGCAAGTGCTGCTTTTAAATTAAACATCAATACGATCATCCAAGAATGTCAAGAAAAATATTTGGAACATTGGCAGACTGAGACAGAATCTCAAAGCAAATTAGAACCTTATCAGGCCATAAAATCTGAACATGAATTGGAGGAATATCTCTTTACTGTCAGAGATACAGAGCAGAGGCAGATCCTGACCAAGTACAGACTCAGTGACCACAGTCTAGCCATAGAAAAAGGCAGACTAAGAAAATCATGGCTGCCAAGAGAGCAAAGATTATGTGGTCACTGTATGACAGGTGAGGTGGAAACAGAGGTGCACTTTCTCCTTCACTGTGGAAAATACAATCACATTAGCAACACCTACTTTAACATTTTTAACTGCACACTCCCGGGGTTCCAAAATGTAGGAGAAAGGGAGGTACTACGACTACGTGTCCTACTTGGACAGGGACAGACAGCAGCTCTTGCTGCCAAATACACCTCCGAGTGCCACCGAGCCAGGGACAGTGTGTAAACACCCCCATCATACACACCCACCATATGTGCACAGACATGTGCACGTGCAGACGCGCACGCACGTACACACACAGACACACACAGACACACACGTTTGTTTATCTCAGATGCATAATGTATTGTTGTTGTAACACCTTTGCATTCTGTACTTACTTGGTATTCTGTACTGAACTTTATATTCTGTATGTTTTAGCTTTGGCAATGCAATACGCTTTTTTGTCATGCCAATAAAGCTCAATAGAATTGAATTGAGAGCGAGACAGGCTGACAGACAGAGAGAGAGAGAGAGAGAGAGACAGGCTGACAGAGAGAGAGAGAGAGAGAGAGAGAGAGAGAGAGAGAGAGAGAGAGAGAGAGAGAGAGAGACAGAGAGAGAGAGAGAGACAGGCTGACAGAGAGAGAGAGAGAGAGAGAGGGAGAGAGAGAGAGAGACAGGCTGACAGAGAGAGAGAGAGAGAGAGAGAGAGAGAGAAAGAGAGAGAGAGAGAGACAGGATGACAGACAGAGAGAGAGAGAGAGAGAGAGAGAGAGAGAGAGACAGGATGACAGACAGAGAGAGAGAGAGAGAGAGAGAGAGAGAGAGAGAGAGAGAGAGACTAACTGGCTGACAGAGAGAGAGAGAGAGAGACTAACTGGCTGACAGAGCGAGAGAGAGAGAGAGAGAGAGACAGGCTGACAGAGAGAGAGAGAGAGAGAGAGAGCGAGAGAGAGAGACAGGATGACAGACAGAGGCCCCCAGCTGTTTGGTGACCATCACTAAACCAGTCGGAGAGCCACGTCCAGCTGCAGCTGAATTGATTGAAGCCCTCTGATAGAAAAAAATGGTGATAAGGGTTCATGCTCTCCCTGTCTCTCTCTCACTCACACACACACACACACACACACACACACACACACACACACACACACACACACACACACACACACACACACACACACACACACACACACACACACACACACACACAGAAACAGTGCATCAGCATTTGCCACAGCAGGAAGAAAGCACCCAGAGTGTCTGTGCTGCAGGAAGTCTTTCTAATCAAAAGAGGTGTCAAAATCTCTCTCCCACAAACTGAGCGTGAGAATATGT
This sequence comes from Lampris megalopsis, assembly GCA_022114975.2. Lineage (NCBI taxonomy): Eukaryota > Metazoa > Chordata > Actinopteri > Lampriformes > Lampridae > Lampris > Lampris megalopsis. Next base: position 454,451 of record JAJHIY020000013.1, on the reverse strand, counting down.
GTGTGTGTGTGTGTGTGTGTGACACTGAGAGAGAGAGAGAGAGAGAGGGAGAGAGAGAGAGAGAGAGAGAGAGCAAGAAGGCAAAATCATGTGACTGACAAATATGGGGATGTGTCGGTCTGAAGAATATTTTACCTCTGAGAAATACTGCTGTATTTCACTATGTAGGACCATGGATCAGGCTGTGATTTGTGTTATACTGTGATGATCCATCTATCCATCTATCTATCTATCTATCTATCTATCTATCTATCTATCTATCTATCTATCTATCTATCTATGTATCTATCAGTTGCGGCTGGTGCTAAGAATTTTTTTTGGGGGGGGGTGCAATTCACCTTGGCGCAGCACACCTGACAGCAGCTTTAATGTCCACACAGTCACAGAGTTGTTAAGAAGGACAATGTAGCCTGTAGATTTTATCAGGGGTCGTAGACAGTGGATGATTGACACTCGAGACGAGGCTTGGTGGAGGGTGTGAACATGATTGACAGCCACGAGAATTGCCCAATCACATTAGATCAAAAAACATTAAAACAATTGGCTGCCCATAAAAGTGGAGTGTCTGGGGCAACACAGAACTGCGCCCCCTGGAAAATCTGAAGAAACCAATCAGACAGCAGCCTCAGGTCACCTGCTCGCCACAAGTTTGAGGGCTTACATAAGGTATGGTCTGGCCGGCGCCCCCTCACCCAGGAAGTATATGTATTCAGACAGAAATCAAGCAAATACCATTTGGACCAATATTCAATGCTGCTGACAGACTGAAAACACTTTTATTTCATAATTATTTGCATTACACAACTAAATTATATTTAACATGTTGAAATAGATGTTCATCTCTTGATATTTGAAGGGGGCCACTCCCTTCAACGACCACTGCCTGGAGCTGCGCCCGAAGAGGAAACACCGAGGGAGGTCTGACAGGAGGTGGAAGTGGGGCAGGCTAAGCTAACTACTAGCCCATGCAGACCGGCAGTCATCCTAGCGTTCACTTTTTTTTAAGGTTTTTTTGTTTTTGTGGTTTGGATATGTGTGTTCTTGTAGTTTGGATATGTGTGTTCTTGTAGTTTGGATATGTGTTTTTGTAGTTTGGATATGTGTGTTCTTGTCGTTTGGATATGTGTGTTCTTGTAGTTTGGATATGTGTGTTCTTGTAGTTTGGATATGTGTGTTCTTGTAGTTTGGATATGTGTGTTCTTGTCGTTTGGATATGTGTGTTCTTGTAGTTTGGATATGTGTGTGCTTGTAGTTTGGATATGTGTGTTCTTGTAGTTTGGATATGTGTGTTCTTGTAGTTTGGATATGTGTGATCTTGTAGTTTGGATATGTGTGTTCTTGTAGTTTGGATATGTGTGTTCTTGTAGTTTGGATATGTGTGTTCTTGTAGTTTGGATATGTGTTTTTGTCTTTGTGTTGCACTGCTGCAGTCTGGGGGAAACGGTATATCATTTCATTTCATGTACGAAAGTGCACGAAATGAAATGACAAATACGTGTTCCTGATTCCTGCGAGCTGAATGACGTTCCGGGTTGTGTGTCCAACAGTGGCCGGTGACCAGCAGACGGACATTCGTGCACTGTTACAGAGAAGTGTGGTAACCCTGATAGCATCCGGATGTGGCCCACTTCAGGCAATAATGCAGCACTGATGGCCTTCTTCTGGCCCTGACAAAATGGGTGTGAGCCTGAAGTGGCCCACATGTATAATAACAGCAAATATGGCCCAAATATGCCAAATCACATGTGGGCCTTTTTTGGCAAAGATGCGGTGCTCTGGGCAACATGTGATCTGGATGTGACCCTGAAGTGGCCCGTGTGGTAAATGGTGAATATGGCCCAAATATCACACAACAAATATGGGCCACCTTTGGCACATGCAGCATTGCTATGGCTTGGTTCTGGCCCAGATCTGGCAAACAGGAGCGGACCCCAAGTGCCATCATTCCACG